>ML799390.1:23927-58226 GCA_009831015.1 Picea engelmannii
TGGTAGAGCCCAGACGTGTTCACCTAGTGGCTGCAAAACATGTGATGAGGTACCTTAAAGGTACAATGGATTATGGTCTCAGCTATGATGGAGATCATGACTTCACATTGAGTGGATATACTAATGCAGATTGTGCAGGAAGCGTTGCAGACAGAAAAAGCACTTCTGGATGTTGTTTCAGTTTGGGATCAACCATGATCTTGTGGCAGAGTAGGAAGCAATCCAGTATTGCTCTCAGCACAATGGAAGCAGAGTACATTGCCACATGTTCTGCTAGCTGCGAAGCTATATGGCTTCGAAAGTTGCTAACATGCCTATTTGACTTGGAGATGAGAGAAACCGTGATTCTATGTGACAACCAAAGCTGCATAAAGATGACAGAGAATCTTGTATTCCATGACACGTCGAAGCACATAGAGATCCGCTATCATTTCATCCGTGACATGGTATAGAGAGGAGCCTTGAAGCTCCAGTACATTAGCATGGATGAACAGGTTGCTGACGTGTTGACCAAGCCTCTATCTCGTGTAAATTTTGACACTTTCGAGATAAGCTTGGTATAGTCCGAAAGGACCCTCCCTGAAAGGGGGAGTATATATATTTATTCCTTGCTTCTGACCTCGCTGTTAGACGTAAAGCAAGATGAGTCATTGCTTTTGACCTCCCTGTTAGACATAAATAATGACGTTGTGTCTTCCTTGCTTCTGACCTCGCTGTTAGACATAAAGCAAGATGATTCATTGCTTCTGACCTCGCTGTTAGACGTAAAGCATGACGTTGTGGATTCCTTGCTTCTGACCTAGTTGTTAGACATAAAGCAAGATGATTCCTCGCTTCTGACCTCATTGTTAGACGTAAAGTGAGATGTTGATGTGTTCCTTGCTTATGACCTCGTTGTTAGATGTAAAACAAGATGAGTCATGCTTCTGACCTCACTATTAGATGTAAAGCATGACGTTGTGATTCCTCGCTTCTGACCTATTTGTTAGACGTAAAGTGAGATGATGATGTTCCTTGCTTCTTACCTCGATGTTAGACGTAAAGCAAGATGAGTCATGCTTCTGACCTCGTTGTTAGACATAAAGAATGACGTTGTGATTCCTCGCTTCTGACCTAGTTGTTAGACGTAAAGCGAGATGATGATATTCCTTGCTTCTGACCTAGTTGTTAGACGTAAAGAAAGATGTGACTGACACTGAGCTACCATCTTAACAACTGTGACATTGAGCCAATGTAGTACTGTCAGCCTAGTGTTGTGATGAGGTGTCATTTTTTACTGATACATATTTGATGCAGATGATGATAGCATTCTTTCGAGAATGATGATGTTGCCGATGAAGAAAACTTCCGATGACTCGTAAACATGCTAGCCAATGTTTCAAGATGATATTGACAATACTATCCTCCTGATGCCACTGATGAGGCAGACCTCTCTCACCTGATGTTGATGAAGAATACCCTTCTTGTTAAGGGGGAGTGTTGAAATAATGTAATTGCGAAGAGCATTCTTATTATTATTGTTATTTTATTATTATGATTAATCCCCATTGTTGATTAATCATGTCGGTAATTGTATTAGGACCAAATCCCCTTTTGTGGATTGGTCATCGAACAATTATAATGGGCAGAATAAGAAGTTGGCCCCAACAGTTATTATTGAAGACCCATAATTAATTAAAGGTGGGTTTACCCACCCAGAGTGAGAGGTCGGCCCTGCCAGTGAAACCCTTTCACACGTGCCAGTCTTGTATATATAGAAGGCTAGTGCCTCACTTTAATCACACAACTCACTTGCTCATTCTCTTATGAGGCAAGATGCAATTACCAGTTGGAGAGAGGAGAAGAAGAGTGGTGCATCTATTGGGGAGGACTATCTGTATTGGTTTGAGTTATCTCTTGAACATTGTATAAGCTATTTATGATAAGGAAGTTTTTGTTGGGTTTTCTCCCCCTAGAGGGTTTCCTAGGATAAATGTTGTGTCTCTTGTGAATGTGTATTTCTCAGTGATCTTGTTCTTATGATGCTCTTATCTATTGAAATGCAAATAACTATAATAATGGCATAAACATTAACATAGGGAACCTCCCTATGATTATCATACTTTTTCCACCTAGTGTACATAGCGATATTGTTTTGAGCTTCTTAAGAGATGTGAAATTGTCATCACAATTAGTCACATGATCCTCCTCCAAGGCCCAAGAATGAAAATTTTCCTATGCTTTCACTTATTATCTTGAAGAACGAGAAGCTACTCAAAGATGTTGCTATTGATTGATGGGGTCCCATTTTGATAGATATGGAACTTGCTAATGATGTTTTGGGACCTATCCTTTTAGAAAAGGGTGACCAACATTTGGATGCATGTTTAATCCATCTGGTTGCTTAAATGTGTTCTTGTGGAAGCCTTGTTGAATTTTGGATCATAAAAAAAAGACAAAGTGTAACATCCCGCTCTTGCACGCACTGAGCAAACTCATTCTTTGAGGACACTTGCGTGCAAGTGATCTAGGTTATTATATCTATTGGTCGTTTTGATTATGATTATGAGATATTATGGATCTGATGATATGAATATTTGGTTGTATTTACATAGACATGTGTTATTGAATGGGTTCTCCTGAGTGTGCAGGACTTTGGACCTCAAGGATGTAGAGGCATCGATGAAACCCCTTGGACTCCAGATCGAGTCAGGGAGTGGACTATTGGGCTTTTAATGTTGTTGATGTGACATATGTACATATGATTAGATTTTATGATGATTTATTATTATTGCTGACATGGTTCGTTGATGGATGCAGGTTGATGATAGCTTGTCGACCATACTCACATGTGGAGTAGAGGGGTCATGCACGACGACCAAAGACTTTGAGGGAGAGGTGTGGAAAAAACCCTGCCACAACCTACTAACACTCTTGTCGTGGCTCGAACTTTAGGTTAACGATTATCTAGTTAGAGAATACCCACAATGTCGTGAGGGAAGACTGTGACAGTCGCTCACGATGATTCTAAGAGGCGCACAATAAGGAAGGGGTCGTATTCGTTAGAGGCCCTTAGTCTCCAACAAGATCACCTGGCAGAGTATTGACTCCAGGGGTTTGGCGTCTACCAAATTCAATCAAGAGGTGAGTGACACCCTTGGAGCACATAGTGCGTCTTGAAGGGCACGTCGCGCAAAGAAAACGGAAAGAGGTGAGTGGCACCCTTGGAGAACGTAGTGTGTCTTGAAGGGCACGTCATGCAAGGAAAACGAAAAGAGGAAAGTGGCACCCTTGGAGCACGTAGTGTGTCCTGAAGGGCACGTCGTGATTTTCACTGATAAGTTAATAAACCTAGTTCCTAGAAAACTATGCCTCCTTAGGACCTGGTCGACCTTAAAATAGATGATGGTATGACTAGTAAAATTTTAATAACTAAAAATAACCTTAAAAATTGTTGCTCAGCCTAGTGAAAATTAAAACCTAGGTCTAAGTAGAACATGTGGTCAAAAATAAAATAAAAATAAACATGTAACAAGAAGGGGGGTAAGAAATTCAAACTTATTTATTAAAATAAAAATTATAATGAAGGATTAAATTTTTAAAAGGGGGTAAATGGTTGTTTTTATCTACATTTGCTAAATTAATTTTTAGTTAAAAATAAAAAAGGGTAAAGGGTTATTTTTATCTACACTAGCTAAATTGATTTTTAGTTAAATAGTAAAAAGGGGGAAACTAAAAAGAAAAGGAAACTTAAGAAAAAGGGAAAACTTTAAAAAGGGGAGACTTAAAGAAAACGTTGAATTTCTAACTTAGTAATGAATCTAGCCTTTGGGACTTTCTATTTATGAACTCAACTAGGAATTAAGGCATAAGTCATTTAAGATTTGTAAAGGAATATTGGGACACTGAAGAGCGTTTTTAGGAATGCTTTTAGGTGGGTGAGGGAAATAGGAATATTTAATTAATTAATAAAATAGATTTTCTGGTGCAACTAGGAGATGGGCGACATGTGTACGGGGGATGTTATTCCTAATTAATTTAATGAAAAAATAATTTAATGAGAATTTTGGAAACTAATTACTTAAAAACTCTATAAAAATGATGGAGGAGGAGGAGTATGGATGTCATCTTTTTGTGTAACGTTACGCTGCTGAAATTTTACCTTCACTGAACTTTCTCTTGTGGGAGTTGGGATAGTAGCTCGACCTTGCGAGGTGATTTGGGTGCTAGCATTCTATGGTATTGTGTGCATGGCCCCTTTGCGGCTGGGGGGGGGCTCAGGGGGAAGAAGAGTACCCCTAGCGTTGGTTGGGAGGTACCGGTGAGGTCACATCGGTTGGCAAAAGGGAGTTGGACAGAGCGTGCACATGACAACGACTTTAGAGCTTTCACATTTGTCTACGGTACGCATGTGTATATTTGTATTGAATGGTAGTTTAAATATTGTTCCTGCGCCTTTAGTACTGTACTTCTACTATGTTAAAGATTATGTTTTATTCAACGTAACACTATCTAGAGATTTCATTTTTATCTTCAGCAATTTGTCTTGATGAGCCCAACGTTTTATGATCAAGAACTTAAAGTCATCACAGACTTATGCTCGTTGTATCTTGAATTGATTTCCCATGGAAAACCCAACCCCTGATTGCAATGACTTCTCTACGTTTGTTTTATTGATTTAATTCGAAGAGATATTGTGTTTTTATCTTTCGTCCCTTATCCTTAAGTTATTAGTCTGTGCCTAAGCAGTCGGCCAGGAGCCTAATCGACTATCTTCACTACGGTGTTTAAGACTAAGATTTAAATGCCCCTCTTTCCCGTGCATACATAATAAGTGAAGGATAATTTCCGCCCAACTGTCTATCCCTTACTTATCTCTGTGTTTTTCTCTTATGATTAAACTATGATTAAACTCTGCATCTTGATTGATTAAACTTTGTGTCTTGATTGATTAAAATCTGATTATACTCTCATTTTAATTGTTTAAACTCTGATAAATCTTTGCACTTGAATGGTAAATCTCTGCATTTTCTTGTGATTGATTATCTATGAGTTTTCTTGGATTCTTTACTCAGCCTTCCCACCACTAATTTCTGGGCAATTTACCTAGCCTTTACACAACATTCACACTATGATTTTCGTGGCACATTACACAATATTCACACTATGATTTTTGTGGCACATTACACAACATTCACACCATGATTTCCATGGCATATGCACAGTGATATCTCATCGATGAATGTTAGTACACAACGATATATTTACAAAACAATATCTTATTGTTATTCACGCATGATTGTTATTACACAACGATATCTCATTTGTACAAGCAATATGTTTGTTGACAGTAACATTTGTAATAGATAGCATTATGTTTGTGTTACACCAATCTCATCCACGAATGTTATTACTATCTTGTATATATCAATGAAAACGAATTTATAATTGCAATATCATTGACTGCGATTTAATATATAGTAACAATGATTTTAATATATATTGACCGCGAATTTACCCATATTGATTGCGATTTACCTGCTAATGGCAGCGAGGTTAATAGGGAAGGATTGAAATACCATTATTATATTTAATTATTATTATTAGAAAATGAGTTTATATACTATATGACAACGATTGTATTAACAACGATTGTGTTGACAATAAATGTTATTTACCCAACAATATTTACACAGGGAATTATTATGAAATGTCTGTGTTTTTCCTTTAATGATATGTTTGCATTTACATATGCCTGACAATGACTTATTATTCTCTAAAAACAAAAAAATTAGACAGTAATTTCTCCCATGTTTACATAGCCTTTACCCAGATCTTAGACTGCGATTTCACCCATTTTTACACCGCCATTCACCCAGTTTTAGACAACGATTTTCAATGGATATAGTAACATTTATCATAGACAACGTGTTATCTTGTGTTGAATGCGATTTCCTTTATTAGACATCATTATCATATGTTTTATAGACAACAATATCTTGTAGTTAATATACAACGATACCATTTAATAGACATCGATACTATTTATGATAATAGTAACATTTATAATAGTTCACATTTATGATAATAGTAACATTTATAATAGTTCACATTTATGATAATAGTAACATTTATGGTCACATTTATGATAATAGTAACATTTATAATAGTTCACATTTATGATAACATTTATGATAATAGTTCACATTTATGATAATAGTAACATTTATAATAGTTCACTCATTCACACTTAGACATCATGCTTAACAGATAATGGTTTATGGTTTGTTGGCGAAGTCGTTTAATAGCTTGCGCAAGATTAATGGTTGAGGGATTAATAGTTTTATTAGCTAAAACAATTAATAGTTTAAAAATTGATTGGTTACTATGTGCCTTGTGCCTAAAGTTGAATTGTAAATGGTGGTTGGTCATAGTTGTTCACCACCCATGTTGCCTTGTAGGAACTAGAAATCCTTCGGTTAGTTGCACAATTTAATTTGAGTGATGTCACCTTGCGTCTTGTCGACTTGTTGCCTTGCATCTTGTCGACTTGTTTCTTGGGTGCGTGGGTATAGTCTTGATGTATTTTTGTCAGTTAATCTGGTCTCCTAGCGCGTTGGATTTTCCTTGGGTTATTGGTCTAGATATGTTATGTTGCGCCAGGGTTAGTGTCACGCCTATCTCCTTGTGATGACATGGTTCCTGATGAGGGGATCATTGTGCGCCCTGAGGGATAGAGGCGAATGATAACCTGGACGAATTCTTGTGCTTCTCGATGTGGGTGTTTGTTCATTGTAATTGATGTTGGTACTCGGTTTTGTAATGCCTTAATGCATTTGGTTTTGCACGCCATAGAGGTTTCTAGTTACTGGTCGTCGAGGTCATTGTGTCGGGATTGTTGATGTTTCCCTTTACCTTGTAGGCATAGAATTCCTTGTGTTGGGCGGGTAGTCGTTTGTTTACCTGTTGATTATCACATGTTTCGCCTAGTTGCATGATGTGCTAGTATGTTGGGTTGTTGTTGTCTATTGTATGAATGTGTAAGTGGTGTTCGTTGTCAAGTCTTGTTGATTAATTGTTGTCGTTGATTTCCTTCCAGCTTAAAAAAAAAAAAAAATTGCACTTGCTTTGCGTCGCATGTAGTCATAATGATTGGGTTCGCTACATATGGTATCAGAGCGGGTTCAACCCCGTGACTGTGGATCACCATGATTTCCACTGCAGCAACCCTTGAGTAATAACCTAGCACTAATTAAAACTTTAACGTGTTCATGCAGTGATCTTGATTAAAGGACGCCACAAAGATTCACAATGTGGTGTCGTGGGACGAGGTATGACACCTCTAGAAGTGCCCGTGCCCTCAAAGTCTAACCCCCAAGGGGGGAAGAACAAGTCCTTGGGCTGGATTTGATTGTTGTAAGGGATGATGATGGTCTAACAAGGCCCTTCCAGGGAATGTCAAAGGCCTTGATTCACCATCTGTACTGAGATGAGGCTAGGGTGCATGTACCTCTGCGGGTCCACAACTTGCCCCATCTAGTACCATTAGCTTCACCGAGAACTCGAGAAGAATAAGTTCTCAAGTCCACGAGTGTCGTGGACAGCTCAGCCATTGAGGGATGGATGGAGAGTAAGGAAATATGATTCACACTTCGCAATTATGACCTCCAGCATGAAGGTCCACATGGCGGTCTTTCAACTGAAAGGGGAGCACTCTTCTATGGTGGAAGACACTCTTGTCGCAATTGAACATAGCAGTCGAAGACCTGTCATGGGAACTGTTCGAGGAACATTTCTGGGAGAGGTATATGTTTGAGGAATTCATTGAGCGTCATCTCAATGAGCTCAATGCCTTGTGACATGGCAGTCGTACGGTGCCCGAGTATGAGGCATGTTTTATGGAGTTTATTCGGTATGATCCGCACCTGAATACCAAGAAAATTAAGGTCAACAGGTTCTTGTTTGGCCTTAATGTCAACATTCGTGCAAAGGTTAGGATTATGATGCCTCAAACCTTGCATGATTTCATTCATAAGGCCCTCATAGAAGAGGAGGATCTTATCATTGGGGGTCAGAGCAGGACTCCAGCGAGACCAACAAGGTAGGTGTCATCTAGTGCACAGCAACATCATACACCAGCTAGGAATTCACTAGGATATCATGGCTTCCATAGAGGATCCACGTTCACTACACCTCGATGACCATCACCTCAGCAGTGGACTCCTTACCAAGGACCACAACACCAGCAACAGCGTCGATCGCAGTAACAACAGTTTAGGCCTGATCAACATAACAAACCAGGGTTCCAGGATGGTGGGCCATCAGCTTCTACTTCGGGTACCAGGATTACTGAACCAAAGAAAGGGTGTTGGACATGCGGAGAGCCACATTACTAGCGTGACTGCCCAGTGGAGAGGACTAGAGAATTTGGATTAGTCGGACCCACTACCGTGGGAGATTTGGGCAAGGCCCATCAGATTCATGCAGTGGTGAATAACCACTAGGCAGAGCACCAGTCGACTGTGATTGATACGTCAGGTACCATCGCTAACCAGACGCTTACTATTTTGATAGATCCAGGTGCTTCAAAAAGTTTCATTTTTGGGGAAGCGCTAAAGAGAATTAAGGTAAAGGCAGTAAAACAGTATGAGTTTACCTTTCTAGAAATGTCTTTGGGATCTAAACAAAAGGTTGGTGGGAAAGTTACAGG
Source organism: Picea engelmannii (assembly GCA_009831015.1). Lineage (NCBI taxonomy): Eukaryota > Viridiplantae > Streptophyta > Pinopsida > Pinales > Pinaceae > Picea > Picea engelmannii. The sequence goes on from ML799390.1 coordinate 32,617, forward strand.
TTGTAGCTGGAACCTGGGAGAGTTGGTCACTAGGGCCAACCTGTATGTCACAATCTTAGGATATTATGACATCATGATTGGTATGGATTGGTTGGAATCGCATGAGGAGATATTCAACTGTAAGACAAAACGATTGATATTGGTCGATGACGAGGGACAAAAACACATGATTATAGGTCAAAAATAGGGAGTCTCCCTGAGGTTCATCTCTTCTTTACAACTACGGAAGAGCATGTGCAAGGGATGTAAGCTTTATGTGATCCTTGTGTTAAACAAGAAGGGAGTAGCGGAAGGTCTAGAACACCTTCCGGTGGTGAGAAAGTTTGTGAATGTCTTCCTTAAGGAGTTACCTGGGATGCCGATGGAGAGGGAATTGGAATTTACCATAGACCTAAAACCAGGGACTGAACCGATAGCAAGAATGCCTTATCGGATGTCGACCCTGAAGTTACAGGAGTTGAAAATGCAACTGAAGGAGTTGTTGGACCCATGACTTATACATCTAAGTGTGTCACCGTGGGGTGCACCTGTTATATTCATACTGAAGAAGGATGGGTTGTGGAGACTCTGCATTGACTATCATCAATTGAACAAGGCAACAATCAAGAATCAGTATATGTTGCCAAGGATTGATGATCTATTTGATTAGATTAAGGGTGTGATGATGTTTTCAAAGATCGACTTGAGATCATGGTATCACCAATTACGGATCATGGAGGATGATGTCCCTAAGACCGCCTTTAAGACAAGGTTTGGACATTACGAGTTTACTATTCTACCTTTTGGACTGGCAAACACCCCTGGGGTATTTATGAGTTTGATGAACGGGTTGTTCTGCGAATACTTGGACAAGTTCGTCCAAGTATTCATTGACGATATTTTGATTTAATCTCGAACGATGGAGGAGCATGACGAGCACTTGCGCTTGGTACTACAGTGTCTATGAGAGAACAAATCATATGGGAAATTGTCTAAATGCTTGTTTTATCAATCAAAGATTCACTACTTAGGGCATGTCATCTCCGATGAAGGTATCATTGTGGTTCCAGCAAAGGTCGAGGCTATTATGGAATGGCCTGCGTCGACGAATGTCCCAAAAGTGTGTAGCTTCATAGGTTTAGTGGGATACTATCGACAATTCATCATGGGTTTTTTGAAGATAGAAAATCCGATTACGGAATTGCAGAAGAAGAACAAGAAGTTTGTTTGGACCGAAAAATGGGCGGAGGCATTTTGGAGGCTCAAGGAGATGTTGAGGACAACACCAATACTAAAGGTCCCTAACATGGATGTGGACTTCTTTGTATGAACTGACGCATCCAAGGAAGGCTTAGGTGGAGTCTTGATGCAAGACAGTCGAGTGATCGCTTACATCTCGAGGAAGTTGAGAAGGCATGAGGAGAACTATGCGACGCATGATGCATAGATGTGGAATTTGTTTACTATAACACCAACCTATAGTTTGTGCGATAACAAGGATCACCAAGATATACTTTAACGAATCTATAAAAATGTGGATAAATAAAGGGTTTCTAAGGAAAATGTAACACAAACAACACCTAAAATTTCTTGAAACCAATCACACTATTGCATAGAGCATGAAAGGGAACTCTTAGGGGGATGGAGTCTATGGTTGTCTTCGCATCTCTGTGGTCATGTATGCTATTTTTTGACCTAGTCCTCATGGCCTAGGGGTATCAAAAGGTGGCCCCCTCACTAGCATCCATGCTAGAGGACCGAGTAGACTACTTTGATGACCCCCTCGCCATAGAAAACATCTGGGCATCTTCGATTGTTCATCCTTGGGATATTTCACTTGCCTCTAGTTCTGCCATCTCCCTCCCTCCTTACATGTCCCATCATCTCGTCGTTTCCCTCTTTGTCCCCCTACAGCCTGCCTGCCCTCAATATCATCAAGAAATCTCATTGGAAACATGATCACACAACACAACAACACCTCATAAACCCTTCTGCTCTCCCCACTTATCGAATGCTCCCCTTCCTCCACCTCAAACTTTGTAGGAAATCCACCATAATGAATTCAACCTCCTCTGTACTCACAATGATACCTCAAATATTGGAGAAGAAGTCACCATGTATGAGATTCATACTACTTTTATAGGGCATTATTTAGATGAATCCCATATGTTTCAAAGTGAGACTACCCCTAGTACAACCTCATCCACCTCGTCGAAAATCCTAGCCTCCCGAAAAACATCATCCATGGAAGTTCCTCGTTCCAGTGGAAAATGTGTTAAGAGAAAGGATGAGGAAGTTAATCTAGTTTTGGGGGAAGACATTCATCTCAAAAAAATTACCCATATGGAAGAGGCAATTCTAATTGGAAGATTCGCTAGTAGGAGGATGAATGTGGAGGTTCTCAAACGATGGACCCATGACCAGTTCATGCCCATCCTAGGATATGAACCAATATCCCTAACCTTTGCAAAGGGTTTGATGGCTTGGATCACACATTTAATGGAATATGCAAATACAATTTTGCACTCCAAGTGGACCTATGGATCGCAAGCTCTTTTTATAAAGAAGTGGACTGTAAATTTTGATGCAAGCTCTGATTGTCTCGTGGTAACCCTTGTCTAGGTCCATCTCCCTAGACTGACCCTTCACCTCTGGTAAGAAGCAATTTTTAGGGGAATCATAAATGTAATGGGTTTCTTCTATGAGTATGATGGCTCCTACTTCTCCATTGGTTACATGGGAATGGCGAGAATCTTGGTTGGTTGTAATATTACAGTTGGTCTCCATGATACCATCTATATTCATATTGGTAAGCACTCGTTGCATCAAAAGATATACTATGAAGGAATTCCATTTTGATGTGGAATTTTCCACTCATACGAGAACCTCTTCAAACACTGCACAAGGACCTCATGACAAAAAATATGGGTTACAAAAAAATCAGAAATATCCACCCAGACTAACCCTAGAAACAAATCTACATCTCATAGCATGTGGACCTCCTCAATAATGAAGGATGTCGAAACTTCTGGAAAGGACACAGCAGGATCCAACCAAGAGGTTTAGCTTTCACCTTCCTTGGATCAAAAGGTAGGAATTTCATCGTGTAAGTCAACTCATCTCCCTCGCCTTCTTATTTTCTATCTTTTTCTTCTCTTAAGGATGGTCTTGTCTAGCTCTTTTTAGACCCTTGATCATTGCCCTCATCCTTGGACCCGCTTCTCGACCCTTTGATCTCCACCCACCCTTATCCCTCTTCCCCTCTTCCTATCCCTCCCCCCTCTCCTCTTCTTCTACCTCACTCCCCACCCTTTCCCTTTTCCTCGCCCCTCCACTTCCTACCCTATGACCTACCTCCCCCTCCCAATTGGAAATAAAATATTGGTCCAAATACAAATCACTCCCCCTTGAAATATTGGGAGCAAAAGGTAGCCTCGTGTCCCATTTGTATCGTATCCAAAATCCCCCCTCCAAAAGTAGGATATTGTACCTCTCCATAGGTCAAAGAATGGAAAACTATGAATTAAGGTCGGGAAAACAAAAATCTCTCATTTGGGTCCTTAGAGAAAAATTCCCCTCGACTCCTTCCCCATGATCATTCTCTCACTAAATTGTCGGGGGGTTGCCAGTCCCCACAAAAAACTAGCCATAAAAAGGTTAATGGAGATCCACCAAACCTCCATCATCCTCCTACAAGAAACAATGTTGGGTGGGATCTCTCTTCAAATACTCTTTCACATCTCTTTCCAGGGTGGTATTTCCTCTCAATTGATGCATCTAGATGCTCAGGAGGTTTAACTACTGGATGAAGAAGCTCCTCCTTGTTTTTTCAAAATGCTTGGGCCATTCATTCGGGTTTGGGGATTGAATTCCAATCCTCTAAATTGGATTTCGACTTCACCTATATATACCTCTATGGACGTTACAATGATTACCGAAGATCCTTTTGGGATCACACTCTCAAGAACAATTTGTTCAAATAAGATTATTTAATAATTGGAGGTGACTTAAATTTAGGCATCAACAAGGTTTGGGGCACCTCTACCCAAAATGACCCTCTCTTAGAATTATTCATTCACTCTCTAGATGATGTGGGTGTTATCAACATTCAGCCTCCTAAATTTGTCCTGACCTGGAGAAACATGAGAGCTAGAGAGGACAAACTTGTGAAGTGCCTGGACCGATTTCTCATCTCTAAAGCTCCTGGATGTCATCAATGGGTCTCCACTGGGTGGGACTCTAATCACAACCTGATTATTTTTTAAATCAAAGCCCTTTTGTAGAATCCTCTGGATCCCTTCAAACTAAACTATGTTTGGCTAGAATATCCTACATTTAAGGGGGCTATAAAATCAAGTTGGTCTCCTTTCAATATGTCCATCTCAGACTCCCCCCCGCTGCAATTCCTGGAGAATCTAGAAAAAGCAAAAAAGTTAGCACAAGCTTGGGGAACAAAAAAGAGAAAAAAGGATTATGAATCCCTTCAAGAAATAAAAAAAAAAACTCTAGACCTGGTACGAAGAGGAAATCCATGGTTCCCTCTCTGAAGATAAAAACAAAACATGTCTAAAGGAATTAGAATGGGAGAAATGAAATATTTTTCTCACCAAAGAAAAATAATGGAGACTAAAAAGCAAGGCACTCTGGCTTCAAGCAAGGGACAACAACACCAAATTCTTCCATAAATTTGCAAATCACCATAAAACAATAAACACAAACTGGGAGATAGACGAAGAAAATGGGACAAAAGCCACACCTTTTAAGGACATATCACAAGTCGAAATCAATGACTTTCAATCTCTATTTATAGATTACTCCAGAGCTTCTATTGAAGAGATCCTAAGAATAACATATATATTCCCCAGATTTATAGGCCAAGATGGAAACCAACAACTGATGGTAGAAATCACCAAGGAAGAGCTCCTAGCCACCATTCACAATTTTCAAAAAGACAAAATCCCTAGGCTAGATGACTTTCCGATGGAGTTCTACTCAAATGTTTTTTACTTCTTGGGAGAGGATTTTCCTAGAGTGGTTGAATACTCAAGATCCACTCATCAAATTCTTGCAGCCTTCAACTCCACCTTTATCGCTCTAATCCCTAAAAGTGATAACCATATCTCATTTGACCATTTTTTACCCATCTCTCTCTACAAAACATTTATAAAATCATTTTAAAGTTGATAGCAAGAAGGCTCTTAAAATTTCTCTTGGACCACATCTCTCTAGAGAAATTTGGATTCCTCAAAGGAAGGAAAATACATGAGGCAAACGGTCTAGCCCAAGAAGGAATACAATTTTTTCACACCTTGAAACAAAAAGAAGTAACAACCAAGGTTGATCTATCAAAATCCTTTGAGAGATTCAACTGGCTATACCTGAGGTTTATCCTCATTCACTTGGGGTTCAACCACTCCTTCGTTAGTTGGGTTTTAAACTGCATCAACACAACATCCTTTGTAGTGCTCATAAATGGCTCAGTTGTCGCAAGAGTTGGTTCTAGGATGTAATAGAGCCAAGCCTTAACACATTTTGAATGAAATAATAATTTATTGATTGATCAGTCATATGAAGCTTCTATAACTAGGTCTAAAACATGCCTTTCAAACATTTATAAATCAGAAATGAAGAGGCATGACCTCATTTGCCTAATTTAATTAAAATAAGGAAGATGGATAGAAGATAGGTAATGAAAGAGACTGAAACAAAGAGTTAGGTATCTGATTCTGATAAGTCTAATCTTTATTTCAATAGAGGAATGACAAATAACTTCGAAAGACAAACATGCATATATATAACTTGTAATCTAGGCAGAAACAATCAAGTTACATGTCTTGTTTTGCTCACAACATAATTAACAGAGGAAAAGATGAACCTAACAGCCTGCCCAATAAATGACTATAGCAGAGGTATTACTGAATTAGAGTCATTACAAGATGAATATGTAAAAGAAGGAAGAATGAATGAATGTAAACCTGAGAAAACAATACAAGAAAAGACAGAATTACATAATGACAAGGTATAGAATCTCTTGACATTATGTTCTATATTTGCTGGAAGAAATGGCATCACAAACCCAACCCCCAAAAGGCTCTCGGGATGTCTCCCGCCCCCTTCTCATCAAAGAGATATACAATATATAAGTCTTCTTCCCCCTTCTCGAATTACTGAGAAACGATTCGAATTACAAAATAAATTCCTCCATAAAGGAACAAGTGTCTCATGATTCGAAACTAGAAATAGTAAAAGTATAATTAAATCCCTAAAATTAGGGTTTAGTGGTTGATTTTCAATAATGAGCATTTGCAATAAGGAAAAATCTAAGAATCCAATGTGTAACATATGATAAACAACCCCAAAACCGGCTAAGAGTCGTGAGAAACAAACTGGCAGTGTTTAACTGAAATATGGGCACGTTCCTACATTTCTGGGCCATGTCTGCACAAAAACGCATCACTATCTTGTAGGAAATTTTGGCTGCCTTCCCTAGATCCAAATGCATATATGAAGGTACCATTGGAAATATTATGACTTCTAGATGTCAATCGACTATTTGAGCGTGTAAAACGACCTCTCCACGGTTGAGAAAATTGAGTTTTACCAGGGCATTTTTTTTTTGTTTTTGACAGAGGGTGTTTAGCTAGAACGTTTAACCCATCAACGTTTTATGCATAAGGCTGGAACCTCTATTTCGGGCCTTCGGGCTTCGGGGAAAAGAGGAGTGGCTTACTAGCATTCTTCCGACAGTCAAAATCCCAAAAAGGAACGTGGCGCTTATGTATGACCCTTCTTGCGATTTTCTTGGCACGTATTGCACTCTTTCGGGCCTCCTCGTGAATTATCTCCTTGGAGTTTTGTATGAGTTGTCTTGTGACTTGGTATGCGTATGTATTTCAGTGGATAGTTGGGAGATTGGGACGTGAAGAATAGTGGACCCAACGATTTTTATAAAAGAGAATAGGTGCAAAGGGTTTGGCTAAATCAACTTTAAAGTCAAATAAAATATTAATTTAAAATTATATAAAATAATTTTAAAATAATATAAAAAACAAAACTTATAGTTTTTTTTTTTTGTAATTTGACACTTTAAGGCTTATTTCAATAATCAAATAATTGTGAACTAAGACCAATAGGAGACCTTCGGAAACTTCAAATCTTTGAGATTCTGGCCAATTGTGACGCAAGGTTTTGAGATTTTGACGGTAGAGAAACTCGACAAAAATGGCGATAGGTTTACAGGTTTTACTGTAGCGAAAATGTATGTGTTGGGTGGTGCAATGAATTAATGGTTATACAAGCTTACGCCAAGCGACAAGGTTCTAAAACTAACTAGCGCAACTGACCTAAATTTTGGCAAAAGACACTAAGTTTAGAAATTTTCAATATTATTCCAACATATGCTCCATCTAGGGATGGTGCTTTCTTGTAAAGTGCTAAGAACAGTAGACCAAGTGCATCCATTGGGTGACTTGAAATCATCCTTATCAAACTCTGAACCCTGCCACTTTACTTGTGCCTTTCTGAAACAAAAAATTGCTTATGCATTCATTGGGCTATGGAGTCGTAATGTGTTAAAACAAAATCATATTGGATTTCAAAATGAACTGGAAACATACTGAAAACCATCGCTATACTCTAATTCTCAAAGGTAAGGTTATTTATATACATCACCTACTTTAATTAATATTGTTTCTTTGTTCAAGTATAGGAAAATTTCCAAATCAAGCAAGCGAGTATCCGACTAACAAACTTAATTATGCTTCCATCTTTGAGCACAAAAATGATAGGAGCAACTGCAAATTTCAAAATATGCCCTGGGAGCAGGTACTTATAGTTTTGAAATTCAGACTTCAAAAAGTTGGAAATAAAAAATTCAGTCCCCCATTTTTTACTCCATATAAACTGCTACCAGATCGTACAAGGGAAGATATATACCACTTTCACAATTAATCCATACTTCCTCCTGCTGTGCAAGCTGTCTAAAATGATTTTGCGCACTTTGTCCACTACTGATTCTTTCTTCCATTGATGCAAAAAGTTTGCATTGAGACTTACTGGTCTGTTTCTCAATAGTTGCTAAACAAGGAGGAGAGATCAATTGTTTAAGTAACCCCTGCTTATGTCCTTCATCTGCTATCCAACGATCTTTTTGACAGCTGTCATACATAGTTTGATCTCTTTCATGATGTTGTTGATTACTTTCCTATTGAACCAAAGTTTCTTGTTGCTCATCATCTTCGGAAACACTTTTATCATATTCATCAAACAAAGAAGGACTGTCATAAATTTTTGTGTGCAATGAAAAAGAAATCAACTCTTCTTGCTCTTCTGGATATTCATCATAAACAAGTTTCTCATAGCACGTTCCAGAACATTGACTTTCATAAATTTTTGTTTTGTGAGGATCTAGCAAAGATGGTTGAATATCCACAGACTAATTTTCATGGGGATTTACAACTGTGATCATACCTGAAATCTCTATTACATTTGGATGATTACAATCCTCCCTAAACTCTTCATGAAATGGATTTTTGGTGCCATACAATTCGTCATATTTCAATGCCTTTACTTGATCATGAAACTGATAAGTAAGGGGTTATGCCATAGAAAAATGACTATGTTCTATATTAGCAAATAGTGATTGTATATGACCTTCCATAAGTTGTTGGTCTTCATGAATATTTAAACCAACAATTTCATCATCATGTTGTACAATTAAACCATTTTTAGCATCATTAATATTAAAAAACTCGTTATGAACGTATTTCTCTTGAACATCAGAATTAAAAATAGAGTTATATACGAATGACCTTGAATCTAGCTCTTCATATGAAAAAGCGGTTTCCTCGTCATCGCTGCAACAAATCTGGTTGCGATCGGTTTGAAGACCTTCTGACGTTTCTGCTTCATCTTCATGGAGTTTGGTTTGATATTCTTCTTGAATACGATCACAAGAGCTATCATATTCTGCTTCTTTATCAACCAACTCCTCTTCATACTGATTATCTTCATCGACTTGAGAAATTTTTGTTATTCCTTCCTCCTCTTCAAGAGGATTTGTTTGATCTTTTTGTCTTATGAATTTTATATTGCAGCAATCTTCAAAAAGGATTTCAGCTGAACAGATCCTCTTACAATGTTGATGAAAAAGTGTGTGAAAATATTTCAATGAAGGAATATTGGAACGGGGTAAAGATTTATACCAGATTCTAGCATCTCTTTCCAACGAAAACATAAACAGCTTCATGAGGACATCTTCATGATGTACATTTAATTCATCCATGAGCTTGTGGAATTTGAACAAGTGTTGAGCAGGATTGTCATCCACGTATCCTCCAAAATTAGGAAGGACATCTTCCCAAATTTTAATGTATGGAAAAATTTTTGGAAAACCATAAACATTTGTAAAGTCCAGAGGAGAAAACCTCGCAGCAATTCGAGCAGTGAACGGATTTGACATTTTGAGAACAGTGGAGTCGCCAATGAATCATGTGGATTCTTCTAACTAAGGAGTCACCAGGTGAATGATCACAACCAATTGAATGTCTATCCCTTGTTCACCATCAAGGAATAGGTCTAAACTTTTTGTCGTATCCCAGGGAAGATAACTTCGTTCCTCTGTCCCCGACAATGGTGCCAGAAAATGTTGTCGCAAGAGTTGGTTCTAGGCTGTAATAAATCCAAGCCTTAACACATTTTGAATGAAATAATAATTTATTGATTGATCAGTCATATGAGGCTTCTATAACTAGGTTCGAAACAGACCTTTCAATCATTTATAAATCAGAAACAAAGAGGCATGACCTCGTTTGCCTAATTTAATTAAAATAAGGAAGATGGATAGAAGATAGGGAATGAAAGAGACTGAAACAAAGAGTTAGGTATATGATTCCGATAAGTCTAATCTTTATTTCAATAGAGGAATGACAAATAACTTCGAAATAAAACATGCATATATATAACTTGTAATCTAGGCAGAAACAGTCAAGCTACAAGTCTTGTTTTGCGCACAACATAAATAGAGGAAAAGATGAACCTAACAGGCCCAATAAATGACTATAGTAGAGGTATTACTGAATTAGAGTCATTACAAGATGAATATGTAAAAGAAGGAAGAATGAATGAATGTAAACCTGAGAAAACAATACAAGAAAAGACAGAAGTACACAGTGCCGAGGTATAGAATCTCTTGACACTCTGTTCTATATTTGCTGGAAGAAATGGCATTACAAACCCATCCCCCAAAAGGATCTCGGGCTGACTCCCGCCCCCTTCTTATCAAATAGATATACAATATATAATTCTTCTCCCCCCTTCTCGAATTACTAAGAAATGATTCGAATTACAAAAGAAATTCCTCCAAAAAGGAACAGGTGTCTCATGATTCAAAACCAGAAATAGTAAAAGTATAACTAAATCCCTAAAATTAGGGTTTAGTGGCTGATTTTCAGTAATGAGCATTTACAATAAGGAAACAACTAAGCCTCCAGCATGTAACAGATGAGAAATGACCCAAAAACCGACTAAGAGTCATGAGAAACAAACTGACAGTGTTTAACTGAAATCTGGGCACGTTCCTACATTTTGGGGCCATGTCTGCACAAAAACGTAGCACCATCTTGCATGGAACTTTTGGCTACCTTCCCGAGCTCCAAATTTAGATATTAAGGTACCATTGGAAATCTTATGACTTCTAGATGTCAATTGACTATTTGAGTTTGTAAAACAACCTCTCAACGACTAAGAAAATTGAGTTTTACCAGGGATTTTTGTTTTTTGTTTTTGATAGAGGGCATTTAGCTAGAACGTTTAACCCATCGACGTTTTATGCGTAAGGATGGAACCCCGATTTCGGGCCTTCGGGATTTGGGGAAAAGAGTAGTGGCTTATTAGCATTCTTCCGATGGTCAAAATCCTGAAAAGGAACACGGTGCTTATGTATGACCCTTCTTGCGATTTTCTTGGCACGTATTGCACTCTTTTGGGCCTCCTCGTGAATTCTCTCCTTGGAGTTTTGTATGAGTTGTCTTGTGACTTGGTATGTGTATGGATTTCAGTGGATAGTTGGGAGATTGGGACGTGAAGGGTAGTGGACCCAACGATTTTTATAAAGAGAATAGGTGCAAAGGGTTTGGCTAAATCAACTTTAAAGTCAAATAAAATATTAATTTTAAATTATATAAAATAATTTTAAAATAATATAAAAAAAAAACTTATAGTTTGTTTTTTTTTGTAATTTGACACTTTAAGGCTTATTTCGATAATCAAAGAATTGGGAACTAAGACCAATAGTATACCTTTGGAAACTTCAAAGCTTGGAGATTCTGGCCAATTGTGACGCAAGGTTTTGAGATTTTGACGGTAGAGAAACTCGACAAAAATGGCGATAGGTTTAGAGGTTTTACTGCAGCGGAAAGGTATGCACCGGGTGGCGCAAGGACTTAATGATTATACAAGCTTAGCCAGGTGACAAGGTTCTAAAACTAACTGGCGCAACTAACCTAAATTTTGGCAAAAGACACTAAGTTTACAAATTTTCAATATTGTTCCAATAGGCTCTGCCTTTTATTTCGTCAAACCAGAGAGTGGAATTCGTTAAGGGTGTCTTCTTTCCCCCCTTCTCTTTCTCCTAGTGGCAGAAGGTTTAAGAAGGCTAATTCACAAGCCGATTGAAGAAGGAAACCTTAAAGGAATAGAGGTAAGTCCAACTCTCACCCTCTCCCATATTCTATTTTTTTATGATATACTCATTTTTTGTGAAGGTAGGCCAACTTTCATTGAATCTTTAAAAGCCCTGCTAGCCTCTTTCAGCCTAGTAATGGGCATGAAAATAAATCAGAAGAAATCATCCATATTTTTTGGGGGACTTTCTCTAAATGCACAACATCACTTTTCTCAATCCCTTGAATTAAAAACTCTAGAAAGAGAGGAGGGTTTCAAATACTTGGGCTTCAACGTGAAGCAAAATGGTTATGGGAAAAAATATTAGCAATGGCTTCTAGCGAAGGTAGAAAAGAGACTAAGATGTTGGTGCCACCATTGGATATTTAGAGTAGGACGTTTAACCTTGGTGAAATTTTTCTCAAATCCATTCCAGTCTATTATATCTCACTCGCCTAGTTTCCAAAAAAAAATCTAAACAAGATGTGACAGCTCTCTTGTCACTTCCTCTGGTCCGGCCCAAAAGAACACAACTCCTTGGTCTTAGCATCCTGGAAGAAATTGACTCTTCCAAAAGTACTAGGCGGATGGGGACTAGAATCTCAGACATGAATCGAGGCTTTAGAGAAGTATTTTTCAAGAAAAATACTTTCCTAGGGAAACCATTGTAGATTGTATCAGAAAGTTGAACAAAGCAACACAAATTGGGTCCACAGTATGGAAATACCTATTGAATACCTTCCCCATCATAGGAAACTGAATCATCTGGAAGGTAGGCACTATATCCAAGGTTCTTATTCGAAGGGACCCCTAGATAGGATGCTCAAATCGACATCTCCTACCAAAAGACATCATTTTTCTATTAAAAAACCAAGGATTTTACTATATCAAATCTAGTAGGGGTGGTGGTTAAATTTTCAAGAGGTTGGCCTTCACTCGGAACATGCTCAAACTTGGACAAACTACATCACTACTCTACACTCCACTTCTATTAGAATCTTTGATCTAGAGGATGAACTTATCTAGTCCCCCAACCCAAATGGAAAATACAGTCCCAAGCTTGAATATTCAACTCTTCTTCAAAATCCAGAGCCCCCTACCTCTCCTTGGTGGGGGAAAAAACTTTGGAAAGTCAAAAGTCTGGAAAAAACCAAATTTTTCATGTGGCTCCTTCTTCATAATGAAGTGCCCACCAGGGACTGGCTCCAAAAAAGGAACTTCAATGGTCCAAACAGGTGTGGCCTCTGCAAAATGGACTCAGAGACCAACCAACACTTAATTTTGGGTTGCCCCTTTTGAAAAGAATCTTGGGAAGAAATCATATCAGTTCATAATTATATAAGTATATGGGAAGGTGACTTAATCAAAGCAGCATTAAAAAACTAGTTTGGCAACCCAACCACAAAATATTTCAAGCCCCTTCCCTTCCTTGTTGCATGGGGCATCTAGCTTGCTAAAAACCACACCATCTTTGAGGAAAATCCCCCTCCACTTCTTGTTGTGCCCTTTGTGCCCTTACCATCCTCTCCACTCTCCCCCCACATCTCCCCACCTCTTCGCCACCGCATCACCCGTTCATTCAAATCCAAACCTCCTCTCCCTAGCCTTTCTTTGTTGGAGCGACTCAAGGGCATCCCCCAAGAGGGGGAGCCAGAGGCATTCTTCACCTCTATGAATTAGATGTCTTCTCCTTCTCTGTTGGTATAGGCCTTGCCACCATCAACTTAAGTGAATTAATAACCTTAAATCTCCTCCTAATTCTAGCTAAAGAAAACAACATTAAAATATTGAACATATATGGGGACTCCCTCCTCATCATAAATTGGATGACTAACACATACTCTTCTCAGAACTACTTGTTGGAACCTTTACTACAAGAAGTTAAAATAATCACTATCTCTTTTACTCACATCTCTTTCACTCATGTGTACAGGAAGCGGAACACATCTACCAACCAACTATCCAAAGTTAGTTTGGAATTGGAAAGAGGAACGTGGAAAATCAACAAAAAAACACAGGATCAATCCGTTGAATTTCTTCACTCCCCATGGGACCAACTCTAAATAGGATGTTTTCATATTCCATATGGAATTTTAGTTTTTTCTTTCGCTTCTCGAACACTTACTGATCTCTTTTTGAATGATGGAATCAAAGTCTGGAAACATTTTGTTTTTGAAATTTTGTAAAATGATGCACAATGATGTCAGCTCTCTATATGTATGTGCAAAAGCACACTTTTTGGCTATCCTCCAAGGGGATTAAAGGGTGTATCCCACTAGGATGCCACAAACATCTACAGATGTAATTTTTTTATCAATATAATAAAATTATCAGTTTTTTTTCCTTGGAAAAGAAAAAAAATGGTGCATAGAGCATAAAAAACTAGACACACTAAACAATTGTCATTGAAAATGCATTGAGAACGAGAAATTTATGTCCATTTGAAAATCCCATTTTGAAACTAAAATAATAATGAAGAGGGGTTTTAAGAATGATAACGTGGAAGTGTTGAGTGGGTAGGTTAACATGGAACTTCTTACGCTATGGAGATATGACATGGAGGTTGTTGATTGTGCAAATGGTTCTCACACAACCAACATCTCAAACTGATCCTTGAGGCTAGATCGAAGGGATGTGCAAATGATCACCCAAATATTTATAGCCACTGAGATGGCTCAAGTCAACATTGAATGATCATGAAACTTTAAAATATTGTTGTGTGTGAGAATCATGCTTTGAACCAAAGTGCAATGAGTGTTATGTTCATGAATGTGTCTAGAAAATTAACTTCTGACCTTGCATGAATGATTTGATGATTGTACTTTTTGTGCTTACGTGTTTGTCCCCATTATTGTGTTTCCTTTGTTTAACAATGAATTGAATCCACCCTAATTATTCTAATTGACTTTTCATGAATGATTTGATGATTGTACTTTTTGTGCTTACGTGTTTGTCCCCATTATTGTGTTTCCTTTGTTTAATAATGAATTGAATCTACCCTAATTATTCTAATTAAAGGCATTACAAACTTGTTGAATGACCACTCACAAACTTAAACAAGTGTTGCATGGCAGCATAGTCCCTGCCTATAACATTGTACCAATATTTATAGTAATTTATATAATTCTATAACACTTTTTACTTGAAGAATAGTATAAACAATTATTTAAATTTTATTCAATATTATTTTTAATGTTTTTAAATGTAAATTTGGAATTTTGATTTTATTTATAATAATAAAGGTTTGTACCTAGAAATTTATCCTTCTTGACTCTAGAGTTAAAATGGATATATACTTGTATATACTATTTTATATTAATATTAATAAATAAACTATAAATTAAATTTATGATATCTATCCTATAATATTAATATTAAATATAGTATTCATTATTAATATGTGATAATGTTTTGTTAAATTTTATTCAATTAATTATTCAAATTTATTTTTATTTTTCATTTTTCATGTCTATCTTGTTCCGTGATATACATTTTGCACCCAACAATTACAAAGTCACGGATTGACGGAGTCACGGGTTCACATTTTTCATTTTTCATGCCCAACGTGTTATGTGATATACATTTTGCACCGAACATTTCCATCATATACATTTTGCACCCAACAATTACGGAGTCGCGGGTTGGGGATTAGCGGGTTCATATTTATAGTGATACTTGTGTATCACGAGTCCTACCCTCTACCGCAACATGAGATTTAGTAATTTATAGAATATTATAACATTGTACCAAGATTTATAGTAATTCATATAATGCTATAACACTTTTTACTTAAAGAATAGTATAAACAATTATTTAAATTTTATTCAATATTATTTTTTAATGTTTTTAAATGTAAATTAGGAATTTTGATTTTGTTTATGATAATAAAGGTTTGTGCCTAGAAATTGATCCTTCTTGACTCTAAATTTAAAATGGATATATACTTGTATATATTATTTTAACTATAAATTAAATTTTTGATATCTATCCTATAATATTAATATTAAATATCTTATTCATTATTAATATTTGATAACGTTTTGTTAAATTTTATTCAATTAATTATTCAAATTTATTTTTATTTTTTATTTTTCATGTCTAGCTTTTTCCGTGATATACATTTTGCACCCAACAATTACGGAGTCGCGGGTTGCAGAGAAGTTCACATTTATAGTCGCGGGTTCATATTTATAGTCATGCGTATGTATCACAAGTCCAACCTCGACCAACCGCAACATGAGATTTAGTAATTTATAGAATATTATAACATTGTACCAAGATTTATAGTAATTCATATAATGCTATAACACTTTTTACTTAAAGAATAGTAAAAATAATTATTTAAATTTCATTCAATATTATTTTTAATGTTTTTAAATGTAAATTAGGAATTTTGATTTTGTTTATGATAATAAAGGTTTGTACCTAGAAATTGATCCTTCTATTTATTTTTATTTTTCATTTTTCATGTCCAGCTTGTTCGATGATATATATTTTGCACCCAACTTCCATTGTGTACATTTTGCACCCAACAATTACGGAGTGGCAGGTTGGCGGGGATGAGATTTAGTAATTTATAAAATATTATTATTATTATTATTATTATTATTATGATTAACATCCACTAAGACCTAATTGGTCTATCAGACCTTAAGAGGGTAAGTGATTACTTGTGATTCTTTAGAATTTTGTTTCTGTGCTCGAAAAACATTAAGAGAAGCTTTCCAAGATCATCATACTTTTGTTGAGTTAAGAGTTTAGGAAGGTTGGTAGTGTGATCAATATTTTGAAAATGAGATCTAATATGGGTATAGGCTGGACAATCTAGGAGAAAGTGGTTTTCATCTTCAACCTTCTTAGTGTCACAAAGGTGACACACTCTTTCATCCCATGGCGTTTTAGGAATTGACCAATGCCCAGTGTCACTATGGAGCTCGTGAGAATTTGTTCTTATCTTAGCAATGCTTATTTTTTTCTTTACACTTGGCAAAATGGATAGATAATTTTGATCTTCTAGATTAGGGTTGATTACATCTTTATAATACCTTAATTTTCTTTTTTCCTCTAACTCTTTATCACACCACATTTTTTCCTTAAATTTTGATTTGACGTTTTTTTTAATAGTATAGATTTATTCTGCAAAATGGTTTCTTCCATGATTCCCCAATAGTTTATCCAAGACCGTGCGTCTTTATGCCATCTTTGCTTGAGTCGATGGTGGTTATGACTTGATTTTTAAGCAATTTTAGGTAGCCTCTTGTCTTCCATGTTGTTTAACTTGTTCTTATACATTAGGTATCTAGTCATAGCCATGTTCTCAATGGGGGATAGGCTTGTTTCTACGAGGAGAATGGGATAGGGCGTATTTCCTTTAATTTTGAGATTATAGGTTATAAAATTCTTTTGTATTTGCTCTATATTTCTCCAGGATTCACAAGAGATACTACAGCCCCGGACTTCACATCCATAAAGAATAACAGGTGTAACAAGAGTCTCAAAGAGGAGTTTCTTCTTATCCCAAATCCAAATATGAGTTGATTTACAATTGTTTTCAAGCCCATAATAAGCTTTCCATCCCCCAAGAATCATTTTCTCAATGTTATAATTCCAATTGAGCTTGTGGTGAATATCAATTCCAAGATATTTGTATGAAGTCACTGACTCCAAGTTGTTTTTGTCATATACAAAGGTACCATATGGAATCTTATTGGATTTAATAATCATGACCAAGATTTATAGTAATTTATAATAATAACACTGTACCAATAATAATAATAATAATAATAATAACATTGTACCAAGATTTATAGTAATTTATATAATGCTATAACACTTTTTACTTAAAGAATAGTATAAACAATTATTTAAATTTTATTCAATAGTATTTTTAATGTTTTGAAATGTAAATTTGGAATTTTGATTTTGTTTATGATAATAAAGGTTTGTACCTAGAAATTGCTCATTCTTGACTCTACACTTAAAATGGATATATACTTGTATATACTATTTTATATTAATATTAATAAATAAACTATAAATTAAATTTATGATATCTATCCTATAATATTAATATTAAATATCGTATTCATTATTAATATGTGATAATGTTTTGTTAAATTTTATTCAATTAATGATTGAAATTTATTTTTATTTTTCATTTTTCATGTCCAACTTGTTCCATGATATACATTTTGCACCCAACAATTACGGAGACGTGGGTTGGCGAAGTAGCGGGTTCACATTTTTCATTTTTCATGTCCAACATCTATGATATACATTTTTCACCCAACACTTTAGTCATATACATTTTGCACCCAACAATTATGGAGTCGTTGTTCACATGGGTTGCGGAGGGTTCACATTTATAGTCATGCTTATGTATCAGACCCACAACAACATGAGATTTAGTAATTTATAGAATATTATAACATTGTACCAAGATTTATAGTAATTCATATAATGCTATAACACTTTTTACTTAAAGAATAGTGTAAACAATTATTTAAATTTTATTCAATATTATTTTTAATGCTTTTAAATGTAAATTAGGAATTTTGGAATTTTGATTTTGTTTATGATAATAAAGGTTTGTGCCTAAAAATTGATCCTTCTATTTATTTATATTTTTCATGTCCAGTTTGTTCCGTGATATATATTTTGCACCCAACACTTCCATTGTATACAGTTTGCACCTAACATTATAGTCATGCTTATGTATCGAGCGTCCGACCCGACCACAACATGAGATTTAATAATTTATAAAATATTATAACATTGTACCAAGATTTATAGTAATTTATGTAATGCTATAACATTTTTAATGTTTTTAAATGTAAATTTGAAATTTTGAAATTTTGATTTTGTTTATGATAATAAAGGTTTGTACCTAGAAATTGATCCTTCTTGACTCTACAGTTAAAATAGATATATACATGTATATACTATTTTATATTAATATTAATAAATAAACTAAAATTAAATTTATGATATCTATGCTATAATATTAATATTAAATATTGCATTCATTATTAATATGTGATAATGTATTGTTAAATTTTATTCAATTAATTATTGAAATAAATTTTTCATTTTTCATGTCCAATTTGTTCTGTGATATACATTTTACACCCAACAATTACAGAGTCGCGGGTTCACATTTTTCATTTTTAATGTCCAGGTGTTCTGTGATATACATTTTGCACTCAACACTTTCTTCGTATACATTTTGCACCCAAGAATCAAGGAATCGTCGGTTCACATGTATAGTCATGCTTATGTATCACAAGTCCGACCCCAACAGACTGCAACATGAGATTTAGTAATTTATAGAATATTATAACATTGTACCAAGATTTATAGTAATTTATATAATGCTATAACACTTTTTACTTAGAATAGTATAAACAATTATTTAAATTTTATTGAATATTATTTGTAATGTTTTTAAATCTAAATTTGGAATTTTGGAATTTTGATTTTGTTTATGATAATAAAGGTTTGTACCTAGAAATTGATCCTTCTTAACTCTATAGTTAAAATGAATATATATTTGTATATACTATTTTATATTGATATTAATAAATAAACTATAAATTAAATTTATGATATCTATCATATATACATTATTAATATTGTATTCATTATTAATATGTGATAATGTTTTGTTAAATTTTATTCAATTAATTATTGAAATTTAACTTGTTTTATGATATACATTTTGCACCCAACAATTACAAAGTGGTCGGTTGGAAGAGTAGGGGTTCACATTTTTCATTTTTCATGGTTCAGCTTGTTCCACGATATACATTTTGCACCCAACACTTCCATCATATACATTTTGCACCCTTTCACTATACATTTTGCACCCAACACTTGTACGTCATATACCCAACAATTACATAGTAGCGGGTTCACATTTATAATCATGCTTATCTTTCACAGTCCGACCCAAACCCCGACAACAACATGAGATTTAGTAATTTATATAATATTATAACATTGTATGAAGATTTATAGTAATTTATATAATGTTATAACACTTTTTACTTAAAGAATAGTATAAACTGTATTCGATATTATTTTTAATGTTTTTAAATGTCAATTTGGAATTTTGGAATTTCTATTTTGTTTATGATAATAAAGGTTTGTACCTAGGAAATGATCCTTCTTCACTCTAGATTTAAAATGGATATATGTGTTTCCTCTTAAGAGGTCACAAGTTCAAATCTAGAGGGGGGTAGGGTATGTATACCTCAGTAGACTTTACCAGTCAAAACTCTGGGCTGAGGGGGGTCCCTTGTCCCACAAACAAGGGGGTCTTATACACCAATTTGGTGTGGTTTGGGCGTGACCTTAAAAATAGATTATTATTATTATATTATATATTATTTAATATTAATATTAATAAATAAACTATAAATTAAATTTGCGATATCTATCATATACTATTACTATTAAATATTGTATTCATTATTAATGTGATAATGTTTTGTTAAATTTTATTCAATTAATTATTCAAATTTATTTTTATTTTTCATGTCCAGCATTCCTGATATAGAGTTTGCACCCAACATTTCCATCATATACATTTTGCACCCAAAAGTGATAATTTTTTGTTAAATTTTATTCAATTAATTATTCACATTTATTTTTATTTTTCATTTTTCATGTCCAGCTTGTTCAGTGATATACATCTTGCACCCAACACTTCCACCATATACATTTTGCACCCAACAATTCTGGACTCGCGAGTTCACATTTATATTCATGTTTATGTATCATGAGTCCGACCTACCGCAACATTAGATTCAGTAATTTATAGAATATTATAACATTGTACCAAGATTTATAAATTAAATTAATGATATCTATTCTATAATATTAATATTAAATATGGTATTCATTATTAATATGTGATAATGTTTTGTTAAATTTTATTCAATTAATTATTCAAATGTATTTTTATTTTTCATGTCCAACCTGTTCCGTGATATACATGTTAAGTAAACATTTAAGGCTCTGAGGCCTGTTAGGTAAACATTTAAGGTTGTCAGAACCATCCAAGGGCCTCGCGTTGTGTAAACATTTAATAAAGAATGCGTGTGGCAGGCTTGGTCTGCCTCTTTACTTACTTTAAGTACTTGATAATAATAAAAAATAGACAAACCTTGAATACGCTAGCATATCAAACATTGGGATAAATTTAGCTAGCAGAAAATGCTAAGACAAACATTCGAACTAATGCTAGCATTAATCCACCTTCAAGTAATGCATAAAAAAATATCTGATTCAAAATGACCATATACAATAAAAAAGTTTGGATATGCTAAAATATAAAACATTCGGAATAGCAAAGCCGACAATAAGACCTCCAATCTGTTATCCAATCAGATCATGACATATATGGTACTTTTTATTATATAAAAATCAATGTTTTTGTTCCCTAGTTCCAACATTAGATATTATGCAAATATTTGTGGTCAAAGGACAAACTAATATGAGGTCAACGAATTATCGATCGCTATAGTCTCTCTATGCCGTACCTCCAATCTGTTATCCAATCAAATCATGACATATATGGTACTTTTTATTATATAAAAATCAATGTTTTTGTTCCCTAGTTCCAACATTGGATATTATGCAAATATTTGTGGTCAAAGGACAAACTAATACGAGGTCAACAAATTATCGATCGCTATAGTCCCTTTATGCCTACGGAAGGGACTAATAACAATGTAAACTAGGAAGCTAAATGGCATTAATACAAGTTGATGATAAAGAGAAAGAACCTTTTCAATTCTTAAATTTTAATAACATAAATGATCATGTCAAGCCATGACACTTCTCAAGAAATAAAAAGGTTTGAATTCTTCTTGAATCTTTTAATTACATAAATTATCACGCGAAGCCATAACACTTGCCAAGAAATAAAAAGGTTTCAAATCTTCTTGAATCTTGGTGTGATTGTCCATAACATAAATGAAATATGTTCAAGGTAAAGTGCTTTTATATATTGTAAAATGCATAGTGAAACACAATGTGAACATTTGTCTCTAAGCATGAACTTGAAGTGTGTGTGAATTCATGAGATATACTTGTGACTTCAATTACCTCACAAGTTCATGTTAATGTAAGCATTGCAAATACATCATATTGAATGGAAAATCATTGAGAATCATTGTCAAACAAAGAATGTACCTTCTAGTTATTCACTTGAACTTTGATTTGGAATAGTGCATGCTTATCTTCACTTGTCTTTGGCTTCTGCAATGTAGCTAGCATTAATGGTAAGCTTCATCAACGTAGCTAGAATTAATGATAGACTTGAATTTATATCTCCGAGTAATTCTCATAATAGTTTTCCCTTACATCCATGCTAGTGAATTTGGATACACTAGATCATAAGTTTCTAGACCAAGCTCATCAACAAATGTTTAAGAAACTAGATTACATTGAGAACCACTGTCAAACAAAGAATTTACCTTTCATTTTTTCACTTGAAAATTTATTTGGAATAATGCATGCTTATCTCCACTCGCCTTTGGCTTCTGTAATGTTGTGCAAACTACATCTTCATCCAAATCATAAGTGCTTTCTACCGCTTCTTCTTTTGTCTTGGTAGCTATGTTTTCTTTCCCTTGGACTTTATCAACTTTTGATGCAATTTAGGATGAAGTTTCTAGCACTTCTCTTATGTGTTCCCATCCACATCACAATGCTTGCAATTCCCATTAGGGTCCCTCCTTTTTCCGATTGTGGCTACCATCTTCTTGGCTCTTCTATTGGTGGTTTCTTCTTGGGCCATATTATACTACCCCTTCTTGGAGTCCAACTCGATACAAAGAGCCTTCTTTCTCACCTTGTTTATGCTTTTCACTCAATGAAGATGCAATTGTGTTTGGATAGGGATGAAAATTTGTCCAAGGTACTTCACCACCACTCCTAGTTCTTCCAAAGAGATACCCAACCTGATGACATGCCTCCTCAACTCATAAGTGTATTCTTGCACTCCTTGTCCATGTTCTTGCCAAAGGTATTTCCGCTTCATGAACTTCTCCTCTTCGTAGCCTATGGAAAAAAATTGTGACTTCGGTAATGCCCTGAATTCCTCCCATTACATAATCATGGGATTATTTCCTATCCTCAATGTATCCACATAACTCTCCCACCACAATAGAGCATGTCCAATCATATTCAAACCAAAGAATGAAATCTGTTGTGTTTATTGGATTTTATAAAGACCAAAGTAAACTTCCATTTGTTTCAACAAGCTATTCAATACTTTAGCATTAATTTTTCCATCATACACAAGTATTCCAAGTTTTGCTTCAACTTTGAAAGGTATATGAGAAGATGAAGAAAACGAACAACTTGTTCCCAAATAATTATGGGTGGGTTCTTCTCCATGTGCCTTATCTTCTTCATGCTTAGTATCTGTTGAGTTTTCTTCCCTATCTTTATTTACCAACAACCGCGTCACCAATTCTATCAATGTAGAAATAATTTTCTCCAATCAAGCAAATGGAATCTTTGGGTCTTCCTTGTCATGTTCTTCATGAGAACTCCCCGCCATTGATGGTTCTTTGATTTTATGTGGGCCTGGAAACAATTTGTGTCCATTGTTTTGGTATTGGTTGTGGGTTTTTACCATGTAGGTGTTCTCCAAGTCTCTAGAACATGCTCTAATACTAGATGATTTGTAAATGATGGGATTATGGTGTGCTTGTTTCATCAACATGGATCCTCAATGGTATTATATTTTGTTCTTTGTGGTTGATGAATATTATTTGTTGGTATATATGGCTACTTAGTTTTCTTATTTTGGTATCAACTGCCAAAATCACCATCCAAAAAAGAAAATTCATGTAACTTTAGCCAACATATTTATGAATTATGTGAAATTATACATTGTTGTATGTAACTAAAATGCCAGGGATTGAGCCGATTTGGCATCTACTATTTTGTTGTACTATTTAAATAGATGACTCTCCAACTGATTTCTACCTAACACAACCCATGGTCACAGTAGTTATCAAGCAATTCCACTCTCGACTGGAAATTTAAGGAGTGAAAGGGAATCAAAAAATTAATGAAAGAGAAAGGTATTCAAGGTGAAATGAAATGGTGTAGGTAAATAGATCTAATTCAACTTAAAGGAAATGGATTTTACACAACATTCAAGTAAAGAAAATGAATACCCAAGCAATGATCTCCACAAGTGTTGTATCTAACTCACAGTGTATGAGTGGAAGGTGGATCATTGCCACAATTTACATAGTCCCTTTATGTGGGCATTTTGGTGTAATAAGTTTAGGACAATCCAACAAATACAAGCAATTAAGACACATGGATTCAAACACAGGGGAGTGTGGCAACTTTGGGTTACCATTCAATTGTGTCAGTTGTTATACTCGCTTCTAGGGGTAACTAGTGGATATTTTTTCTCCATGATTCACATTCCAACAACAATTTTGATGATGACATTTTGGACTCTCCACACATAGTTTCCCACATACATCCTCCATTACATGATCAAGTCACTCACATTAGATGACAATTGCATTACACACTAAGGTACATTAGTTGGACACTTCATATTGAGTGATAATGTCAATGTTTTGGGCATGAAAATGGTACTCATGGGTTGAATTGGATTATGAATCATGATTATTTTAATTTATACTTTTTACCTCGTTTCAACTTGGTGGTCATCATCATCTCCTAGTCAAGTGTTTTCACTCTTGAGAAAAGTTGTACTATTGGGGGGGCTTAATAGGGGTATGTCCATATCCCTTACCATATGTTAAGCCCTAATATTGGCTCATTACCCCTTAATTGGGGCATATTACATTAGTAATGTTATTTTATTTATGTCGGCTTTATTCCATTAGTTGTAATTATACCTCCTAGTCTCCTATATATACCAAGGAGACATTTTCAATTGTAATCATCTTGTACTTGAACATTTATGTGGGGTAAAATGAGGTTTCCCCCTCGAAGAGGATTATAATCTGAAATTCTCTCTTTTTCAAGGCATTGAGTACTTATTCTGAGGTTTTTCTATGCTATATTGATATTTGGTTCTTAACATATGGTATTAGAGCTTAAGGTCCTAGGGTTTCACTGCTACATCTGAGACACCGTGGAATTTTCTCTATAAATTTGTTTTCTACAACAATTCAGAAGGAACGTCTTGGAGGATATTTAGTAGATAGATCAAGGTATGTTGGGTTAAAATTTCATCTCCTGAGGCCTTATACTTTCGGAGATACATCCATTGTAAGATAGGGTTCTGGAATCATCCTGAATTGAGGCATTGTGGAATTTTCTCTATAAAATATTTTCTGTAACGTTTCAGACCCTGAACTCCAGAGGATATTCTCATAAATTAGTAAGGTATCCATGGTAGCA
Source organism: Picea engelmannii (assembly GCA_009831015.1). Lineage (NCBI taxonomy): Eukaryota > Viridiplantae > Streptophyta > Pinopsida > Pinales > Pinaceae > Picea > Picea engelmannii. Next base: position 57,667 of record ML799390.1, read on the forward strand.
ATTTCAGCTTTTGGTTCATCTTAAATTTGTAGATACACCCTGTGGAAGATAGGGTATATGACTAGTCCTATTGACTAGTCTCAAGCAGGTGTTTCAGGTAAAACAATCATAAATTCTTCCTAGAGTATCCAAATTGAGTGAGACTAGTTGAATTAGATAGTGGACAACCCATAGTAGTTCTGGTATGAGTTTAAGAATTTTATATCAATTATTTTGTGCGGGTCACGCTATACAAGTGAGATCTCATGGAAAGGCCAAAAATCAGCAAGTTGAGGGGAAGTTACCGTAAATTTCGCTTGGCATATCCAATTTTTATCAGACCAGTGGAATTGAAGAGAAGAAATATCAGAGACCTACAAAAAATAAAATTTCATACTCAGAAGGGCCAAAATTTTGGAGATACAATAAAAGGAAGACTGTCTAGCAGAACCACCTCAAAATCAAGGTTTAAAGTGATACTTGGCCAACATGCCACCAAAAAAGGGAACTTCTACACCAAATAAGCCTCCAGACAATCCTACATGGACTCTTGATGAAGGTGAAGAAATGCGTAGGGACAT
>ML799390.1:60927-72193 GCA_009831015.1 Picea engelmannii
CAGTTGCCACCGCATTCATGGAGACAGTTCAAAATCTACATGGTAGCCCAAAGATTATTGTAAGTGACAGAGATCCCATCTTCACTGGACATTTTTGGACATAATTATTTTCTTGTTTGGGTACTCAATTGGCTCATAGCTCACCCTATCATCCTTAATCTGATGGACAAACCGAGATAGTGAACAAATTTCTAGAAGGCTACCTTTGTTGCTTTGTCTCTGATAAACAAACACAATGGTTCAAATGGTTACCCTTGGAAGAATGGTGGTATAACACTTCCTTTCATACTGCAAAAAAAATGACACCCTTTATGGCACTCTATGGATACCACCCTCCTTCCATCACTTCTTCTCTAAAATAAAAATCTAAGGTTCAAGCAATGGAAGATCACATCGAGCATCAACAACAAGTTCTCCAAATATTAAAGGACAACCTGACCATGGCACAAAATCACATGAAACAACAAGCAGATCAACATCGTAGTGAAAGAAGTTTTGAAGTAGGAGATTGGGTGTTTTTAAGACTACAACCTTACAAGAAGATGTCCCTCAAGCAAGCCAAGAAGGATAATAAATTATCACCAAAGTACTATGGCCCTTATAAGTTGTTGCAAAATATTGGTACTATGGCATACAAATTGGAGTTGTTTGCATCTTCACGAGTACACCCAGTTTTCCATGTTTCATGCTTAAAGAAGGTTATAGGTGACAAGATCCCAGTTCAAACTATATTTCCAGAACTTGACGAGGAAGGAAAAATCATATTGAAGCTTGAAGCCATCACTGACACAAGAATTCTCTAGTTGAGGAATAGATCCATTTAAGAGTATCTCATTAAATGGAGGAAACTATTAGCTGAAGATTCCACTTGGGAAGATGAGTCTTTTATACAGAAGCATCCAAAGTTACTCAAGTGTTGCGGACAACACATGTCTCAAGGGGAGGGGCATGTTAAGCCCTAATATTGGCTCATTACCCCTTAATTGGGGCATATTACATTAGTAATGCTATTTTATATATGTCGGCTTTATTCCATTAGTTGTAATTATACCTCCTAGTCTCCTATGTATACCAAGGAGACATTTTCAATTGTAATCATCTTGTACTTTAACATTTATGTGGGGTAAAAGGAGGTTTCCCCCTTGAAGAGGCTTATTATCTGAAATTCTCTCTTTTTCAAGGTGTTGAGTACTTATTCTGAAGTTTTTCTATGCTATATTGATATTTGGTTCTTAACACCATACATAACATATTCCATTTGTCCTCTCTCCATTGTCCTTTCTTTTGGGTTGGTTGTTACATGTATGCCAAAAATTCCAATGCTTCATAACCCCATGAGAAGAAGGGGAATGAATGCTCGAGGTTGATGTAGCTTTATATAAAAAAATGATATAAAAAGAGAAAAATCCCTAATTCAAAATGCAAGAAAAAGAAACAAATTCAAGAACCAAGAAGATAAAGCATGAGTAATTACCCCTTGCCAAGAGGCCATCACCCCAAGTCCCATGAAATGAATGCATATCTAAAATGGGACTTATCAAATGAAAATCAAAAGCCAAAAATGTTAAATCAATGAAGAAAAAGGAAAAATGGGTTTGGAAAGAAATGGTGCTAAGGAAAGGGCACCTCATTGCATACGTGCTCCCTCTATAAAGGTGCCCATGTAGATGAATATCTTATGTGACCTTGCATGTCAATGACATCCACCTATGAAGTAAACCCCAAACCATACCACATGCCATTGCATATACTCCTTGATGGGTTCCTTGGGACATACTTCTTATCCTAGGTATTGACACACCTAATAAGGGGTAATAATGATCCTCCCATACTTAAACTTGGAAAATTGTACAACTTTGTAAGCTAGTGGGAATTTTGAAGAGGATACTTAATGAGATATATCTAATGGATTTTTCATTGACATGAATCACTTTATATGTCATGCTTGAATTGTGTGCCTTGTCTCTAGTCTTCATTGTGCATTGTACTACATGAGCCCCTCCTTGGATGATGGATTTTGTGTGGCTACATACTTGATTGATGCCTTGGTCCTTTGGAGGATGTTGAGGGGCTACTTTCATGATTTATGGAAGTCATCCCATTTCTTTGTGAGGCCGTTGCACACCTTGAGGATATTTTAGCACTTTTTTTAGGGTGACAAGCTTCAAAAGGAATCATCTTTTGACAAAATATCCAAAGTTTTTCCAGATCAATGCCATTAGATGCAAAATGGCCATGGGATTTCCAAAAATTTGTCATAATAGAAATTCAGGAAAAAATTGACACAATTATGGTGGTTCTAAAATTTATTGTGAGAAGATTATCGTGAATTTTTTACCACTCGTGGGACACTTTTTGAGGTGGTCGTTGAGGTTTTTGAGAATGTCGTTCCACATGTTGAGGAGGATGGCTTGGTACTTGAGGATAGTGTACTTGAGTTGGGGGGCATATTTGGGGTCTTTCGACTCATTCACTTATGTTTCATGGATATTATTGTATAAGTGGCATTACAACCACCTCATATTTTATGTATTATTTACCATATCTCTAGGGTTTGTAAAGAGATAATGGCATTTCATATTCTTTTAGGCTAAAATATAGTAGTATATTATTATTGTAATGAGAAGGGTGCTAGATCTCTCATATAAATAGAGAAGGACTTCCCATTTCTAAATCATTGCTACTTGTGGAGATACATCAGTACTTGCCTACTTCTACACTCTCTTTTATGAAAAATTCTATGGATGGCTAGTTAGAGTGGATTTTTGGAAATGATGTGCTTGTGGGGATGATTTTCTACTTCATGGAGATTCATTGCTAGGGTTTTGATGGATGAAAGATTTCTTAAGTAAGTGGTCTCTTGTTATATTGTGGTTTTGTTTATGAATGCATTTAAGTGTAATGTTGCTTCTCTAGTGTTGGTTGAGAATTCTCTTGGATTTTTCTTGAACAATCTCTTCTTATTAAAGCTCTTTGAAGGTTACTAGTGAAGAACCTTCCCTTAAATTTTCCTTAATATACTAGGAGGATATTCTAGGGTTAGTAGTGAACAACCTCTAGATATCACCCTAAATCCACTCACTTCTCTCCAAAGGAGTCCTATATTGACCCCATATGCCCAAAAATATTGTAGGCAGTAGTCACTCTCTTAATAGTTAATCATTAATTTTTGAATTCTACTCTATTTTATTGTTTTAGGGTTATATTAGGGTTTTGTAACAACACATATTCATTTTCAGCCATAAAGAACTCAGACATTTTAACTTTTTATGCATGTTGTTGACCTAATAAACATTTTAAAACCCTAAAATACATTGTTGATTTATTATTACAACCATCTAGGGCTGGAAATCTAGGGCTTTAGGGCTATTATATGCCTCTTAAATTTCTTATTTTGTTGATGAATAAAACCCTAATTTAATTCATGGTTTAACCCTCTTGTTTCATTTGTTTATTACTCATTAAAGAACTGATTTTATTGTTTTTGTAATAACTTGTATTTCTATTGTAAATTGGTATCTTTCCTTCAAGTTTTACAACAAACTTTAGTTTGTTTTTTTTGTTTTTTATAGTGTTTGGGGATGTTATTGAGCCTTAATTTGACTTGGAAAACCTCCAAGATTAACCTATATCCTCATCTCTTCAAATATATACATTTCTTTTACTCACCACCTTATCCTTACTTTGTCTATCTTATTTCATTGGTGGTAGAATGAGTACCTAACCGAGAGGCCCTAGACTTCATAGTGTCTTTCCTAGGGATTATTAGAGGCTACTAGGGAAGCCTCCCTTGTGTTGGATTTACTCCACTAAAAAGAGGGAAGTTTTTTCTTAGGTTACAGTGGTGACATCTTCTGGTGTTCCACTAGTATTGTTCCTTGTGAGGGATTTGCACTAAGGTGCTAGATTGTGTGGTAACACCAACGATCAATGCAATAAGTGGGAATTGAAACAAACTAAGCCATATCCAAGGAATAAATTCAATGGTTCAGTTAAAGAGGAATTGATTTGTGAAAAGGTGTTGTAGAATGTGATTTTCATGCTGACGATCAAACCAATAGGGGATGATGTTGTAAATCGACTAGAGTTCAATGTAATTTTTTTTGGGAGTTTACATAGTTCCCAAGCAATCAAACTTGAGCAAAATCCATGATTAGAATCCATAGAGAAGATTACACAAAGGAAACCAAAATAGGGAAAACTAGAGCCAGTGGAGATTTATTATGCTCAAGGAATTCATTACAAAGGGGTGATATATGCATGCTAAAAATATCATGCATTGTTACTCACTTGCAGACCAAAATTGCAAATTCCCATGGCTCAAAGACACCTTCGTTCATTGTGGATAGACTCTTTGACTACTTCATCCACCAATCTTCAAGTATGTTGCACTCTTCGAACTCTCATCTCTTCCCTTCAAGCTTCCCGCGTTCTCTTTGCATCTCACATTTCATCCTTCACTACAACATTCATTTTTTTTTAAATGGGCCACCTTTGGAAAGACAACCATCCCAATGGTTCATTTATGCTTCCAAATTTTCCAAAAAGAACAAAATAAATAAATAAAAACATGTTTAAAAAATTTACAAAAGGGAAAGCAACTAATTGTTTTTTGCAATGTTTGATGATGATCTAATTTGGATCACACCTCCCCATTTGGAATATTTTGGTCCCCAAATTCTAGACCATTAAGGAGATGGAAGCACGTCGCCTTGATTTGGCTCTCCATATCCACCATTTTAGTGCTGAAAAAGGTTGCTCTCTCTCTCTCTCTCTCTCTCTCTATGTGATTTGATGAAGTATACCTTGCCACCCTTGACCAAGTGGTATTTGTTTTTCTCTCATGTAGAAGGTATCATCCATATCCCACAAGTATGGGCTAACAAATATCACTCTAGAAGCATCTATTGGTGCAACTTCACATTCCAATTCATCAACATAGAGAGCGTTAACGAAAAACTTAATTTTACATCTTTGACTGATTCTCATAACAATTTTCCCTTGCAACCATGCTAGTGAACTTGGTTGCACTAGATCATATGCTTCTAGACCAAGATCATTAACAATTTTTTCAGAAAGTAGATTTCATTGAGAACCATTGTCAAATAGAGCGTTTACCTTCTGGTTCTTCACTTGAACTTTGATTTGTAATAGTGCATGATTATCTCCACTCGTCTTTGTATTTTGCAATGTGGTGATGTGGTGCAAACTAAAACTTTGTCCATATCAGAGGTGATTTCTACCACTTCTTATTTTATCTATGTAGTTGCATTTGCTTCCCACTTGGACTTTAGCCAATTTGGACGCAATTCCCAATGAAGTTTCTATCACTTTTCTTTTTTGATCCCGTTCAAATCACAATTCTTGCAACGCCTATTAGGATCCCTCCTTTTTTCTATTGTTTCTATTATAATCTTGTCTCTTCTCTTGTTGTTTTTTTCTTGGCCCATATGCTACTACCCCTTCTTGAAGTCTAGATTAATATAGAGAGCCTTCTTTCTTGCCTCGTCTATCTTTTCACTCCATGAAGTTGCAATTGTCTTAGAATATGCATTAAAATTCCTCAAAGGTACTTCACCCCCACTCCTAGATATTCTGAAGAGATACCCAACCTGATGGATTACCTCTTGAACTCATAAGTGTATTCTTGCATCCCTTGTCTTTGTTCTTGCCGAAGGTACTGCCACTTAATTATATGCTCCTCTTTGTAGCATATGGGATAAAATTTTGACTTTAGTGATGCCTTGAAGTCCTCCCACTTTGTAATCATGGGTTTTTTTTTTATCTTAAATGCATCCACATAACTCTCCCACCACATCAGAGCATGTCTAGTCATCTTCAAACATGCAAAGGAAATATTTTGTTTTTCTTGGATTTGAAAAAGATTGAAGTAAACTTCCATTTGTTTCAACCATCTATTCAATACTTTGGCATTGATTTGTCCATCATACATGATTATTTCAAGTTTTTCTTCAACTTTGAAAGGAATATGAGAAGATGAAGAAAAATAATGATTTTTACTTGAATCATTGTACATGGGTTATTCTCGGTGTGCCTTATCTTCTTCATGCTCAGTCTCTACAGAGTTTTCTTCCCTATATTTCTTTACCAACAAATGAATCATTGATTCTGTCAGTTTAGTGATCCTTTGTTCTAGCCAAGAAATTTTGAACTCTAGGTCTTCCTTGTCTTGTTCTTCATCATAACTCCCCACCATTGATGGTTATTTTATTTTATGTAGGCTTGGAAACAATCCCTTTTCATTATTTTAATACTGGTTATGGGTGTTTACCATGTAGGTGCTCTCCAAATCTTTAAAACCTACTTTGATACCATATTATCCATAAATGGTGGGCCTATGACCTAGATGTTTCATCAAAACGGATCCTCGAAGGAATTAGATTTTGTTCTTTATGGTTGGTAAACACTCTCTATTGGTATATCTGGCTACTTGGTTTGCTTTCTTTTTGGTGTCAACTACCAAAATCACCATCCAAAAAAGAAAATTCATGTAGTTTAAGCCAACATATTTATGAATTATGTGTAATTAGACATTGATGTAAGTAACAAAAATGTCATGGATTGAGGTGGTTTCACTTCTTCTATTTTGATGTAATATTTAAATAGAGCACTCTCCAACTCATTTCTACTTAACACAACCCATGGTCTCACTAGTGATCATGCAATTCCACGCTTGGCTGGAAATTTAAGGAGTGAAAGGGAATTAACGAATTAATAAAAGAGAAAGGTATGTGAGGTGAAATCAAATGTTGTAGGAAAATGGACGTAATACAACTAAAAGGAAAATCCTACAGGGGTGTAGAACGATTGGCAAGTGTCATGTAAATGGAAGGAAATGTAAAAAGGAGGTCTCAAGTTCAATTTTCACCCCGATTTACTCGTGTCCCATGCTTGCAGCTTGTGTGGATGCACCTGGAGGTTATAGAGGTAGCAGACAAGAATCGACCCCGTGTCACGTGAGTACGAGAACCGCAAGTTTCCGATTTCGCCAATCACAAAATAAAATATACAACTCAAAGAAAATGGTTTTTATATAGAATTCAAGTAATGAATGCCCACCCAATAATCTCCACAAGTGTTGTACTTATCTCATAGTGTATAAGTGGAAGGTGGATCACTGCCACAATTTACATAGTCCCTTTATGTGGGAATTTTTGTGTAAGGGGTTTGGGCCAATCCACCAAATACAAGCAATTAAACCACAATGGTTCAAATACAATGGAGTGTAGCAACATTGTGTTACCAATCACTTGTGTCAGTGATCAATGCAATGAGTGGGAATCAAAATACATTGAGCTAGCTCCAAGGATCAAAGACAACGATTCAGTGAGAGAGGAATCATGCTATGAAAAGATGTTGTAGAATGTGATTTTCATACCAACGATCAAACCAATAGGGGATGATGCTATAAATCGACTAACTTTCAATGCAATTATTTTTTTGGAGTTTACATAATTCCCAAGCAATCAAACTTGACCCAAATCCACAATTAGCCTCCATATAACAAGTTATACGTAGGAAACCAGAACATGGAAAATTAGAACCGGTGGAGATTTATTGTGCTCAGGGAATTCATTACAAAGAGGTGAGTTATGCTCAAAATTTCATGCATTGTTACTCACTTGCAGACAAAAATTGCAGATGGCCATGGTTCAGAAACACCTTCACTCATCATGGAGAGACTTTTTGACTCATTTGTCAAATGATGTTCAAGCAGGTTTCACTCTTCAAGCTCTCATCTCTACCCTTAAATATTCCCAAGTTCTCTATGCATATCATGTTTGATACTTCACTACAACCTTCATTTTTTTTAATGGGATTCCTTTGCAAGGCCAACCATCACAATGGTTTGTTTGCACTTCCGATTTTTCCAAAAAATGCACAATAAAATAAAAATGAACATGTTTACAAAATTTACAAAAAGGAAAAAAACTAAGTGTTTATTTCAAAGTTTGGTGAGGATCCAATTTGGATAAAAGGAAGCTATCAAAACTTGACTCCAACCTTGTATGTAGCCGGACCTAAAATCTATGCAAAAGAGTGTGGGATACTGTAAGGACTTCAAGCCTTATTTAAACAATGTACACCTATCATTAATAGGATCAAGCTACTTGCACTTTACATGAGTTTTTAAAGTAGAACACACAACAAATTCATGCGGGTATGACGTCAAGTGTTTAAATATGGTGTCTTCTTGAGCTCAAAGTTTTTGAATGGCGTGTCCTCCAATTTCCAAGTGTATCTCACAGAGTTGAAGTGTTCCAAAGCGTCGATAATTTTTCTTCACATGTTGGGATTTGTTTTTTTTCTTTGAAGGTTGGGATTTTTTTTAACTTTTGATTCAAAATTGTTGGGATTTGTTTTAATCTGTGATTTGAAATTGTTTATCTTGAAGGTTGGGATTTGTTTTAACTTGCGATTTGAAATTGTTGGGATTTGTTTTAATTTGTGATTTGAAATTGTCAAAGGCCTTACAAAGTGTGATATTTGCTTAACTTGTCATTTGAAATTGTCTTTGGCATGTGGAGTGGTTTAGTAATTTTTTTAATTGTGATTTGAAATCGGCTTTAGCACGTGAAGAGATTTAGTGTTGGACTATGGTTGACCTTCAAAGGCCTTATGTCATGAAGCTCAAGATTTGTTTTAACTTGTGGTTTGAAATTGGCTTTGGCATGTGAAGTGGTTTAGTGTTGTACTATGGTTTGTAACTTGGTGATAGCTTGTAGTTTGTGATGTAAAAGATGGTCATGGTTTGGTTTAGGTTGGGATTTGTTTTAACTTGTGATCTGAAACTGGCTTTGGGATGGTTGTAATGGTGAGGCCAAGAGCCAATTTTTCTTCAAAATATATTCAAAGGTTGGGATTCGTTTTAACTTGTGTTTTGAAATTGTCAAAGGCCTTATGTTATGAAGCTCGATATTTGCTTAAACGCGTGATTTGAAATTGTCGAGATTTGTTTTAATTTGTTATTTGAAATTGTCAAAGGCCTTATGTTACGAAGCTTGGGATTTGTTTTAGCTTGTGTTTTGAAATTGTCTTTGGCATGTGAAGTGATTTAGTGTTTGTTTTAAATTGTGATATCAAATTGGCTTTGGCATGTGGAGTGGTTTAGTGTTGGACTATGGTTGACCTTCAAAGGACTTATGGTATGATGCTTAGGATTTGTTTTAACTTGTGATTTGAAATTATTGGGATAAGTTTTAATTTGTGATTTGAAATTCTCAAAGGCCTTATGTTACGAAACTCGGAATTTGTTTAACTTGTGATTTGAAATTGTCAAAGGCCTTATGTTACGAAACTTGGGATTTGTTTTAACTTGTTATTTGAAATTATCTTTGGCATTTGAAGTGGTTTAGTGTTTGTTTTAACTTGTGATTTGAACTTGGCTTTGGCATGTGAAGTGGGTTAGTGTTGGATTATGGTTGACCTTATGTTACAAAGATTGGGATTTGTTTTAACTTGTGATTTAAAATTGACTTTGGCATGTGAATTGGTTTAGTGTTGGACTATGATATGTAACTTGGTAATAGCTTGTGGTTTGTGATATGAATGATGGTCTTAATTTGGTTTAAAATGTAGATGGGATTGGTTGAGGACATTATAATATAAAAAGGGTCTAGCCCATATTTTGATTTAAAAAGGTTTGATCATGGACTATAAATGGAGAAAAGACCAAGGATTAAACAAACAAGGCCTTTTTTTATCAAATAATAAAAACATGTTTAAAGAGGTCAAAATTAGACTTTTTGGATTATCCATTTCAATAGTGAATAAGGGACATAACAAATATGAAATGTAGGGTGGGGCCTAAGGCCACAATTTTCTAATTTTGAAAATATACGATATGAAAGGGATAAAGGGATAATAAAGACCAAGATCAATGACAACTCTATTTTGATAGAGTAGTGGAACAATGACAACTTTAAAGAATAATTGAGACATATACGAATTAGTCAAAACATGAAATTCACTATCTACTTTTTAGTAAGTAAAGAAAAATGGATCCAAACCAATAATGGTTGTAAGACTTAGTACCTGTAAGATTATTTTGTCAATTAATTAAGATTAGTAAATCATATAAAATAAAATGCAATGTAAAATTGATAGGACAAAAGAGGGATAAATGAGAATTAAATGAAAAATATATATATATATAGGAGAGGATAGACAGAGGAATGTGAAATGAAAGGTTATCCTGTTGGCCTTCCCGTTACCTCAACTCTCCCAATTTCCTCAGGGAATTTCATTCTCTTTGGGTCTTTTTTTTTTCCAAGGAGAGGAAGCACTAAGAGCAAGAACAAAATTGTAACCATAGATTTGTTGAAATGAAGACTGAGAAACCATTGAATGTTGGTTTTCCCATTTGAGTTTCTAGGGTAAAATTCTTGAGTTGATTTTTTCTTGAATTTATATGAGGTTTCTATATGATTATGGTGTTTAGTTTTGTGTGGGATAGTATTGTTGTTTATCCATGGTTAATCACAATCGATAATTGCATTCATGGTTTTTAAGAAGAATCCCACAACTATGACATTGTTAGTTTCACTTAGAAATCAACTCCCCATTAACAATTTTTGAATGCCAATAACCATGAGATAATATTCATCCATTTCATTCCAAATGTGAGATCAATGGTTGTCAAAAGGTGTGTATTACACTTACATCATTGAGTTTCTAAATGGGTTGAATTCTTATTAGTGGGATCTCTCCTTCTCACCCACAAGGTTGTATGACATATGTATCAATTGCACACAGTATGTACCTACCTTTCCTCTTTTACATGGGTGATTACATCTTTTTGTCAGTTGATTTATTCTTTTCTTGGTGACTTCACATTTTATTACAAAATTCTTTATCTACATGGTTGATTCTTCATCTAGCTAGGTTGATGTAATGATCCCAAGCCAAATTCTTTCTTGGAATCACTAACTACTACTAATTTATTGAGTTTTTAAGTGCATACAAGATTCATCAACACATGGAGATCACAATATATTCAAGATGTAGAAGCACAAGCAAAGATCTGACCTTTTTATTATGAGCAATGAAGATCAATACAATAGATGACCGATCTGGCATAAACCTCAGATGGTCGTACAAGTAATAGATATGAGCTGCTACAAAATGCTCCCGACAATACAAAATGAGCCTCCAAAGGCTGGATATACAATGAAGACTAAATCAAGCAGATCTGAGCTGTACTAATGCTCAACCTCCAAGCTGGAAAGTGCCACGTCCTGCTAGA
>ML799390.1:113707-134237 GCA_009831015.1 Picea engelmannii
ATTGATGCTCTCCAAAAGAAAGGCCTACCTGGTCTGAAGGTCATTAATGACAAACTAATGACACTCCCTGATTACAAGAAGAGATTAGCTGAAGTGTCTAAGGACATTTCTAAGTTTGCAGGGATACAAGGGAGCATCACAGGAAAAGCATTCATGGATGCCCTGCAGTTGGATATTGGTATCCAACACGAGATTAGACATATATTCCTCATTAAGCCTACATTTGCTAAGTATATGGGCATGGATGAAGTGTATCGGAGATTACTTAAAGTCACAGTGCCAAATCATCTCAGATGGGAAGAACTTTGTGATCTACTAGATTAGAAGATGAGTTGTCACTATCCAGTCACCTATCCATTCAGAAGAGGTTGCGAGGGCACCTCGCCAACGGCCTACCCCAGAAATTCCGCATGCAGTTGTACTGAGTCATAAATAGTTTTTGATTAGTTAAAGTAGTTAGACTAAAAATAGAATGAGCACGTCCTGATCAGTTATGACAGGAACGTTTGTAATTTGAATTATATATACTTCAAATCTTGAAGTATTGAGGGTTGTTGATTCGCACACCCTATCGCTATCAAACTGTACTATTTTTGAAGAGATCTGCCATTAATAAAGAGGAGGCACGTTTATAGGATTCTTGCGTATGTTCACTGGTGATGTTGATTTTGTAAGTTGAATGTTTTCATTTCTCTGTTATCATTTTGTTTTCAGGAACTAATCTTTAAGAGTAACGTAATGTTGCAGGATTTATCTTTGATACCCTGTTTCCGATTCTAAAGATTTTAATATTTATCTTCTGATATCTTCGATTAAGAAATTCTTAACTGCTTATTAGTCGAAGTTATTTTTCTTATCTTTTCTTCCGTCCATCCTTTAAATTACTAAAATATCGAGTGAGTATATTATCTCTCCCTCTGAAAGTCTTCTTTGGCGTTTCTGGTTGTTTCTCATATTTAATTAAATATAGACCCCATAGCCCAATGGATGTGTAGACTGTCTCAACCAATTTATAAACCCTTTTACAACAAAACATCCTTGTTCCTTTACCTAGCCTAATATCTAAATTAAAAATAAAGCTAAATCATATAGAGAGATCCCTCTCTGAAGCTGGAAGGGCTAGATCCCAGCTTTAAAAGTGGTTGGATAAAGTTACCTTTGTGGATTCCTTCTTTGTCAACCTCCTGGAAATTTACAGAGTGCTAACACGTACAACATATAAGGTGTTACATTCAGGTTACTATTGGCCTAGCATTTTCAAAGATGCTACCAAATATGTGAGGAGTTATGATAGTTTTCAAAGGATAGGAAGACCTACGTCAGCTAACGAAATGCCTTTGTGTGCCCAAGTTATGATAGAACCCTTCGAAAAATGGGCCCTTGATTTTGTAGGACCAATTTCACCCATGTCCCGTAGGAAGAACTATATTTTGGTTTGTACAGACTATGTCACCGAATGGGTAGAGGAAAAATCCCTATTCAAGGCTACAAAGAAGTCTGTTGTCGAATTCATCTATGAAGACATCTTTACCTGCTTCAGTGTCCCTCGTGAAATTGTTACTAACCAAGGCACTCAATTCACTTCCAAGCTAATGAGCTAACAGAGAAATATGAGATTAAACATTGTAAATATTCTCCATACCACCCGCAAGCCAAAGGTCAGGTAGAATCTACAAACAAAGTTCTAGAAGCCATCTTGACCAAGACTGTTCAGTTACATCATCGGGATTGGGATAATAGTCTCCCAGAGGCTTTGTGGGCATACCGGACCACCTGGAGAAATACCACTGGGAACACTCCTTATGAGCTAGTGTATGGGAAACAAGTAATTTTACCAATAGAATTCCAAGTAAGGACCTTCTGTATTGCCGCAGAATTGGGATTGAATTTAGATGAGGCTCAGAAGCAACGATCCCTACAATTGAATGAGTTGGATGAAATCAAGAAAGATGCCATCCAATGGACAATATTAGTCCAAAACCAGAGGAGTAAGTGGCATGACAAGTTTATTAAGAAGAATCACTTCTAACCTGGTGATTGGGCTATGTTGTTTGATTCCCGATTCAAAACCTTCAAAGGCAAACTCACCACCTAGTGGTTGGTCCCTTACAAGGTAGACACAGTATATGACAATGGAGCTGTAAAAATTAAAACAATTGATGATGGAAAAGTCTCCTTTGTGGTAAATGGACACCGACTTAAATTTTATCATAAGCCCATTTCCAGAGAGGATTTTCTACAGGTCATGTCAACTGACAAGGCATTGGCCTTAGTAGATGGGGAAGTCCCCCCTTGTTATTGAAAAGTTTTCTGAATTTCCTACTGTATATATGTAAATAGTTTTTGAATTGTGTTAATAAGGCAATTCTAGAGATTTTTGTAAGTATTTATTTCACCAGGAGTACATAGTTTCAAGGATCTTTCTTCAAAAATTGTTACACTTAAATTTTGTGTCTGCTAAAGCATCAAATGAATATTGACTTACTGTAATTAGCCATATTTTTACAAGAATTCTCATTTTTAGGCATTCTAAAGTAGTTTCTCTTGAAACTCTTCACCATTGTATAAGGAAGTGATACCATAACTATCAAGCCTAGAGGTCTCTCGTACAGTTTTTCCAAGAAACCTGAGTAAGTGAGTCAAGTGTCTTTATCAAAGAGTAACAAGGCGGTCTAATTAGCGGTTAGTCATGGAAACATCACAATAACTACAAAGGAATAATGTAAGTTGAGCCTAGAGATACTTTTTTGTTCTTTCTCAATGGTACCATCCACTACACACTAAATAGCTTGAGTATATCATATATTTAGATAGTCCACATCTTCTTAAGTATCCCTTACATCAGGACAATCACTAAGTAATATAATGGAAAGTCATCCTCTAACATAAATACCATCCCAATTGAAAAAATAGAAAGAAAAAGTTGTTTTCAAAGTTGTTCCACCATCTTCTTGCATAAAGAAATCTTATACTAAAATCTTAAAGGATGGAAGATCAGTCTCTAAGGGTTTAAGAGGCTAACCCACCGGGATACTGAATAGGTCTGTTGGCAGCGGGTACTAGCCTATGGTATGACTAGGTAAACCCGTTGGAGCACTAAACAGGCTTGCTGGCAGCGAGGCATTCTACCTAGCGAGGATGGTAATATGCCAAAAATAAATAATAAATTTAAACTTTTCCTTATGTACGACAATACTTGCAGACAAAGCTGACATGAAGTATGTGTGGTTAAGCTAAGGTTAATGAATCTCATACACTTTCCATTGGGAAATAACTCTAAGACAGTCTTGAAACTCTATTGCGAATCTCTTCTTATATATATATATATATATATGATCTCTTATCCTATAGGTGGGGCCATCTTCTAACCGTCTTGTTAGACCAATCTATGAAATTTTATATTTACACTTGACATACTATAAATCTTCGGCTATTGGGGGATATTGACTGGTTTCCTATACTTTTGATTGTGAGATGTCACAATACTTAGGTGTGGGGGAGGGGTTCATGAGCTGACAAATGATCATTGCCTAAGAGAAATAAATCTTTGCAAGAGTTTTTGTATTATTACCATGATACAGGTTATTACATTAATAGTCATTTTATTTTTAAAGTGATAAACTCCTATGTGATATAAATTATTGAACATATGCCTAACAAACCAGATCACTTTTATCGGTTCATCTTTCATTACAAGTTGTGCATTGTAGGTTTGACAGTACATATTTTTACTTGCTATAACATGTTCATTGTAGGTTTGACATTATATGTCATATGCAAGAGGGTTGAGTGAGCATGACGACAAAATCAACAACAGGGGAACATTCTACCTCTGCTCATTTACTGTTGTGATTGTCAAAAACACTTCAAATTTGCAGGCTATCCATTACAGGAAGTGAAAATGTATTTAACACAAAGGTACCGAATGAAGTATCGTATGAGGTGCCATATGAAATGTCGTATGAGGTGTCGAACAAAGTGCCATGTGAATTACACACCAGTAATTGTCCTAGATTCCAGGTAACCAAAACTCAATTACATTCAATTGAATTGGTTGCAGACATTGATTGTAGATGCTTCATATGTTTATGATGAAATGTCCAAGTCAAAAGACTTGGACATTGATCTAACCATGCATCATTACATTGCTCCAAAACGAGTCTTCGAATTCGAATTCTCCACACATGGCATCCCATGCCAACATGTGTGCATCCTAATCCACTATAGGTGCATTCAAAATCAGTTTGGGCAACCATTATCTCCATTCTCCCTTGCCATTTTCTCTCCCCTGCGTTAAGAAATCACGCCCAACCTATGCCATTTCGTCCCCTGTTCAAAACGTGTTCAGCCTGTGCCCAATTCGTGCCATCTCTTGGCTCTATTGTGCCCTTGCCTAGTGAATTTTCCCTCTGCCACAATGCCTGGGAGGTATGAACCCTCTTCCTATGCAGACCTGTTTGCCATTCCCAAATTTGCACAGTGCAAGGAGGTGTTTTTGCACACAGGTTGGGGAGCATTTTTGTCTAACTTGTAGGGCCACGATGATGGCCTCTCCATGCAATTCACTGCCTTTTTCGTCGGGAATAAAACACATGTAGGGTCTCTTACCTTTGAAGTATCAGAAGAGTCCATTGTTATAGCTACAAAGCTCCCAAGAATGGGAGATAGATGGTTCAAAAACCACCAATTGTCATGCTCAAGTTATAACATGGTGTTTAAGCCTAAATTCAAGTACAGTTCAGGAGCAAAAGGATATGCTAGGGAGTGGATAAAGGTGGAATTGATCAACCCCCTCATCGTCATCACAATTTTGATTATCTACGAAGGTAGATACTCCACTTTCAAAGCTTGTCATTTTATATTGTTGGCTCATTTTCTGTTTAAGAAACCTTTGAATTTCCCTTTCTATTTTCTCAAAAGCTTGGAAAAGATGTCCTCTCAAGTGAGGAAGAATGTGACTAACCCCCACAAAAGTCTCTTTCACCATGGCTTGATCAAACTCCTTGTTCTATCTGAACTAAAGAAACAAGGGAAAACTTGGGATGCCTTTATCTACCAATTTGCAAAACCTCACTTAACAGTTAAGACCAGAAAAAAGCCACTTAGCCTAAAAAATATCTCTCCATCCAAGCCTCGCTCTCCAAGAACTCCAAACCCCCTTGCACAAACCCTCTCTTTGCCGGAACAATACAAAAAGCTTGTTGATATCCCTACTTCTTCATCAGGTAAAAAGACCAAGAGCAAGGACCAAAAGAAGACTATTGTTAACCCCCCAATGCCTTCAATCTCTCTTGATCCAACACCTAAAAAGCTCCAAAAAGTAATCCAACAAGACTTTCCCATCGTTCCCAGAAATAGGAGGGGAGCCAATCGATTTGGTAAAGGACCCTTTCGGAAAATTACCTAGAGTACAAGAACCAAACATTAAGAAAAACCCATGCCTACTTCGGATCCTATCCAAGTGTCCTCTAACCTTGAGAGCCCTCACAAGAAACTTAGGGAAGTTTCTGCGGATGGATTAGAGCCACTAAGGAAGACAAAATCAGAGCCTACCTCTCCTTACCAATCCCCCATCACTCCTACTTCACCCATGCCTACTCTAGATCCTAAAACTGAAATATTTTCCTTATCCCTCAAAGGATCTAAGCCTTCCTCAAAGATCATCGATTCTACCCCAAACTTAGAGAAGCTACAAAAAGAAAACCATCATCTTCTCCAACAATTGGAAGAGAGGAACACAATAGACACACACCTTCATCATGAAAATGTAGTCCTTCAGGCAAAAGTTAACTCCCTTCAACGGTTGGTCGATGAGATGACCAAATCTAACTGCAGCCTCATAGCACAATTGAAGCAACACAAGAGGCACAAGGCTAAGTCTTCACAACAAGAAGGAGAAGCTTCCAAAGCCGATCCTCCTCAACAAGCCTAGTCACGAGGGGTAACTTCTTTTTGTTTGCAGTGGGACCTACAAAATTGTAAGTGTGGGGGTAATGTTGGGCCCGAGATATGATCGTTTTATGATAGTTATTAGACACTTTTTTCCGAATGTACATATGTGTTTTTCACGTTTTGAAGGAGCTTTTTGAAGAATTTTATGCTAAAACGGTATGATCGACACTAGGTACGTATGATTCGTGTTTAATGATTATATTGAGTATAATTCATCATGGTTTTATGCTTCCAAGGATCTTATTCACATTTTTTGGTGTTACAAGGAGAAAATGCACCACGCTTATGCTTCTGACACTCCTTCTAGCACTTGTTCCGGTACCTGATTTGGCATTGTGTCCAGCACTGCGTCTTGCACAAAAATGGAGGGTGACTTGGCGGTTATGGTATTGGTGGCCAGTGATGGGAGAATCGGGAACATGGGTTTTGTTCATGCTTTCCCCCTTCAGCTACTAAACTTCCGACAACTCAGTTTTAGTTGTTCAAGAGGGTGATTATTGGCTCGCTTTGTTTTAGCAGTTAGGGCCTCATTTAATGAAAATTGTCGAATTTAGAAGTGGTCCGGCCCTCCTGTGGTCGACCACTTGGTCTGTAAACATTATAAATACCACTGAGGTGGTCAGATAATTGTTAAGCAGTAGAAGCATCAGTGTGATAGATAAAAATACAATTTTACTCTGTTTTGCTATTTTACATTGCCAGATTATATAAGAACTGTGTTTTTGAGTTTTCATGGTGAATTCGAATTGTTGAGTTCATGGTGTGCTTTTAGAAAGTGACCATGACTTGTTGGGGGGGGCACTAGTAGTCTGGTAACTGTTCTTTAGTTTGTTTATGCATTTTATAGTTTAGGTGTTCTCTTTATTTCCTATACATGCATTTTTATTGTGTTAATTAGTTTGTTGTTATAGTTTAATTTCTTTGATTCTCTTTTGCAGGTTAGTATGACGGATTGTGTTAGCATGCATTGATCTTGTAGTTAGGAATGGATTTGCAAATCCCTAGACTAACCCCATGTAAAATTAGATATTAGATTATGTCTGTATTCATGATTTTAGAATCAAGTTTAAAACAGAGTTTTAAATAGAATAGAACACAGTTTTAATTTGGGTTTTCTTTGACAAGGATTTGATGGATGGATAGAGTTAATTTCAGTTTTTAATGATAGATTGTTTATTTCAGTTTTATATAGATCTTGCTTACTTAGTTGTTGGCTAATACATTTGTTAGTTTACTTTTTAATGTCATTTTTTTATTACAGTTTGAATTGTTAGAATAGATATAGCATAGTTTCATTTATGTAATTTCTTTCCTAGAGTTAAATTGCAATTGTATTTCTTAATTAATAGTTGAGTTTAAGTATGAATTTTTCTTACATAGTATAGAAGTACAATTATGATCTCGATATATTTTTGATGGTTAATAAATGAATATGCAGGGTAATTGATGATTATTTTTGTCGTGGCTAAATTCTCATTGGATTGTTTAATCCATACCTTTCACTTTGCTATTGAGATCAATGTTGAGCTTATACCACTTGAATTATCCTTTGTTGCCAAGTGTCATCAAGATATCATACGACACTGGAGACATTCACACAACCACCAACATTATATTTGAATTGTCATAGGTTAAAAGATAGTTTCCTGTTTTCATAGATCAGAAAAGATATTTTTCTTGCTTTCATAGATCAAAAGATATAGTTTCTTGCTTTCATAGCTTAGAAGATAGCTTTATTGTTGTTGTAGGATAGATATTCTTTTGCTTTGATAGGTTAGAGAACAATTTGTTTATCATAGATTAAAGGTTAGTTGTTAGTTCTTCTTGCTTTCAATTAAATAGATTTCCTTTCATGAATTAGAAATAGTTTTGAATTAAGAATATAGTCCACATGCCTCTTAGGCTAGATAGTTGTTCAATGAAAAGTTTTAATTTGATTACTTGCAGTAGAAGTTATCTTAGAGTAGTTAGTTTCTTACTTGCTTTAATAGGTTAGTTAGTTATTTTGTTTACTTTCTTTAATAGGTTAGTTAGTTGTTTTTACTTGCTTTAATAGGTTAGTTAGTTGTCTTTGCTTACTTGTTTACTTGCTTTAGTAGAATAGTTGCTTGCTTGTTCATTTACTCGCTTTATAGGGTAGTTTCTCATTGAATGTAGGTTGGCAAGTTAAAATAGTTTGCCTTGGTTATTTGCTTATTGTTATGCTTAAATAGTTGCTTATTGCTTATTGTTGAACTAGTTTGCTTTACATAGGGTTTTTACCTTTCTTCTTAGAACTATCCATTGATCCTTGGCCCAAAAGTACTTAGGTTATGTAGTTTCAAGTTGCTTAGTAGGGTTTTCTCATTAGATAGATTTGCTTGAGTAGATTAGCCTTAGATAGCCACTTCCTTAGTTAGACTATACTACTACCAGCCCTTCTACCTTTGGCATATATTTTGCTACAACTCTAAGTTTACTTACCCCGGGTTGAAAATTTAATTGAGGGTTTTTAGTGTGTTTTTAGTGCATATATAACACCCATCACAAAGATATTTTGGTGAGCATACAATTTAGATCAAATGGTCTCATATATTTTAATAAATTTTATAGTGAAAAATTACATTCTCTTAATTTAAGAGTTGGGATTTATTGACACAAGCAAATGACCCTTATCAACTTCGTAAGCTTACCCAATGAAAGGGCCTAATAAAACCCTTCTTCATTGAAATGGAAATTCCTTCAATTATGGCTAGACTACTGTAATCTAAATATTATGCTCTAATATGATCTATAATCCAACTAAAAAATGCAAAGTCCATAAATATAAATGAGTGTTGATTGAATTTGGAGAATGAAATCCAACAAATGTAAGATGTAAAATACAACCAGTTAAAATCCTAACTTAGAGGACCAAAGAAAAAACACTAAATATGTAATAAATAGCAAGGAGAATAGTCTATCACTTCTACTAAAAATTAACACACACTAGACCCTCCCAACTCCCTACCAAAGTGAAATGAATGGACCGTTAAGAGCACTTCCTCGTCACAAAAACTAGCTAGTAACTAGGGTGAAGAAACATGATTAAACATATGCTACATGGATAATATTCCACCAACTAAAGCATATGAAAAATAAAATTATTTGAGTAACCGAGAATAGTCCATGAGTTTTTGAGAGACTCCCCACTTCATATTAGTTTTTAGCAATCAAAAGATAATTGAGAATACGCACTACTAATGAGGGAATAGTCCACAAGTTAGAATGCCCATGGCCAAAAGAACCAAGAGTGCCAGGAAAGGAGACAATTGTCCACAACCAATCATGAATCTACAAGAGTATTATAATACTAGGTAACATTGGTCTCTTTATTAACATACAAAGATAGCAAGAAAAGAAGAGAACCTTTTGATCGAAGGCAATGGTTCTATTTATAAGTTTAAATCGAGGTTCTTGGCCTTCCAACTTTTGACTATTTGGATACCCTAGGATTTTCAACTACCTTGTCCTCTCAATTTGTTCCAAATTATGGCTTTATCCTCATGTTATCTACAAGGTATTTTTTAAGTATTCAAATATTATATCTAGGTATAGTATTCTAGGCATTTATTTTGGTTTGAAAAAAAAAACATACAAATAGATATGTAGATGAATATTTAATTAAAAAGTATATAAATTACTAATAAAATTTGTAAATTTTTATTTATATTTTGAATTTAATGATAGTTGTGTAAAAAATAGGTAAGAGAAAATGGCCAATTGATGATTTCTTTAAATGGCCAAAAAATAGCCAATTGGAGAAAATTCACCCCCAAAAAGTACCCCAATTGACTATTCACCCTTATTGTTGGGATGATATTCCACTAATATATTAATTTTGTCACTTAAGGTGAGCCTCATTAATGAACAACGTTTTCCTATTTTGCACATACATGTTGAGCATAAGTCCCATGACTTGAACAAGCACTCTTCAGTTCTTTCTTGTGTATTTGAGTTTTTTCATTCCCAATGGACACTTCAATGACGCTTTGGTGCAGTTCTTGTAGAATATGGCCTTATTATAATAACCTTCCTACCAAGAAGGTTGATACCTACTTATTCATATAAAATAAAATTGATTTCAAACAACTACCTCAATCTCAATCTAATAAACCTCCTAATAACAAGTGTAACACTGAAACCAATGACCATCCTGACTAAAAATCAATGAAGTCATAAATACAACTAGGAAATACGTCAAGCAACTAAATTGTAATAATGGAAAATACATCAAGTACCAATATGTATTATTCTTTGTCAAAGTCCAATTGTTGGTCCAAACCAAAAATCCACAAGCCAACTATCAACCAAGGGGAAATTGCACCTAAAGATTGGTTTTCCACCCAAACCAGTGTTTCCCCCCAACCAAGGTTCAAGCTCAATGAGGTGAGGGATAGGGAAAAAGAACAGTAAGTGTATGGCTCACTCAATTCATAGAATAATACAAGGGTTGGTTATCTAATTGATCAACCATAGTGTGGTTTAGAGACTCCTAGACTTACAAGAACAACACTTCCATCCCCCAATGAATACTCCTGGTTAGGAAATTATCATTCTTGACAATGATGAACCTCTACAAGGATCTTACTATAACCTTAAACCCCAATGACTATCCTTGTTTAGGAAAGTATTATACATGGAATTAGTGTCCCAAGGGCCCAAGAAAACAACAATTTCCAAACATAAATGAGCATCAGTACCCTTGGTCAAGCGGTAGATTCCCAACCTCTTTATCCACATGGACTAGTCTAGAGAAACTATCAATATATTGTCCAATATATCAAAAACCAAAATCAAATATTTTAATCAAGGAAGAGTCATCAATCACCCCTTCCCTATCCAAGCCCCCTCATAGAAGGATATACTATATTTTCTAATATCTCAAGGGTGTAACAATTTGCTCTCTATAATTCCTCTTGGCCTTCTCATTCGCTACTAGATTGTTCTCAGGTGAAATTTGATTTAGGGTCAAAATTATGATTGTCAAAATGTGGGTAAAATGTAAATTACAACTCAACCCACTTGGGATTTTTACCTCACTTAACTTCGAAAGGAATTTTTCAAGTCTTTTTCCCTTCCTCGGGCTTTCTAGGTACTAGGTTTAGGAGGTCCCCCTCATTGAACATGATCCCTTCTCCCTTAGATATGTTCCCCATCCCCTTCATCAATGTATCATCTTGCAACAGGTTATCCTATTTTCAACAATACCGATAAACATATGAATTATGATCCTTCATAATCATTATGAATAGAAATACATCATAAGAGAAGGTACACCGTCAAGAACACACACACACACACACACATCATTATCAAGGTAATAATCAATGATCAACATTATCACAAAAGAATACACATCATGTGCCATTATAAAGGTACTCATAGTAATCATGAAGTAGACACATATGTCTCAATGTTCAATATAATTCAACATCAATAGAAGTAATCAATAATGGGATAATATGTACAAGACATCATCTCCTAATTAGTATCCTGAAGTGCATAAAAATTAACAAAAATAACCATAAACAAGATTACCAAAACAATAGTCATGTATTAGGGGTTTTACTATCCTCTTTCTCTAAAAAGGGTTACGACCTGGAGCCGAGTCTTTATTGAAAAAATAAGGATAAATATTCTCATTCTAATCCTAATTACCATGTTTCATCTTCCTCTAAATAGTGCTACCAACAAACTTTTACCCAATATATAACTCTGCTCTACATGTGTGGTTGTTTAGTGTTGACAATCATATTGGGCATAGTGAGAAGCTTCATTGTATCCTTAATCTTTATAGCCACACATGGTTGGGCTTAGAGACATATTTCTTAAGAAAATGTACATGGAAAACATCGTGAATGGTCACATGCAACAATAAATCCAATTTGTAAGTAAAAACAACCATTTGTGTTTCTCAAAATGTCCACAATATCTCAATGCCAACTTATTCCATTTTCCTAGATGTAGGTGTCAGTCAGTGCAATTAAATGAACTATTGATGCAGAAGCATTGCCAACAAAGCACAAGCGTGGAGAACAACTGAGCGCACTAGCGCACATTTTGAAATATTTTGAATTTCAAACTGATCAATGTATTAATGTGATATCTGGAAAAAAAAATTGAGTTATGAATGTCTTAAATGATTGGAGGTTGAGCCATCACAAAAGGTTGATGGGGGAATGTATTTTTCTTTAATAAATCAGATCACAGTACAGATTTGGAGCTTGCGCTCTTATCTATCTGATGCAATATTTATTGTAATAGGAATTAGGTAGTTGATAGTATTAAATTCCATTTAAGGTAGCGTAGATTATTTGGAGGGAATGATCGAAGAGCACCTCTTTGTATAAAGCTTTGTAATATTGTCGAGTAAGGGTTGTTGTCAATTGTTGTTGTAGCAGATGAATCTTATGTGCATAGATTGCCATTGTAAGCTAAGAGATGGGAGATGCAAAGAAAAGTTGTATCTATGTAGTAAGTTTCAGTTGGATGAATATAACAGAGATTTATGTCCTAAATATGTGTATGGGTATGTGTCTATCTGAATGAATGGTAGAACTTCTGTTATTTTTCAATTCTTTATTATTTCCGTTCTTGAATCCATGACTGCATTTGATTTGTTGAATGTATGAGTCATTGTGAGGAGTAGATAAGTTTCAATTGGTTCTCTTCAGTGAGTGAGTGCAAGGTGTGCATAGTGTCCACAAGGAGTGCGTGACTGAGTCTGTTTCGACTCGAAAGCTCAGAAGAGATAGTAGAACTTAGACACATGCAAGGAGTGCATCGACGCTCGCAAGGAGTGCATGGCAGGGTTTTCATACTCAAAATCTCAGGAAGGATAGCGTGATCTCGTCACGAGAGATATAAGTGGTTGGAGAGTAGTCGCAAGGAGTGTAAAATCATCCACAAAAGTTGAAGTGTGGAGGGAGATTTGTTGCAAGGTGTGCGCAGGTCAAATTCTCGACTAAGTGTCGAAGAGATTGTTCAGAGGAACAAATCAGAGAAAGAAATCTCACAAGGGAGAGCGACACAATTATTCAAGGGGATAATTCCTTGGAGTCTTCACTGAACATCAATGAACAAGATTCGTTCTCAGAAGGAGAAGAACGATTCCAGACCGTTAAATATGGTCAAGTTGCAAGGAGGAGAACCCAGAAGTATTTCGGTACTCCGAAGGTTCAGCAAGTTGAAAACTTGATGAAGACCGAGTCATGAGGTCCAAAGTCACAATTCAATCCAACCATTGATCACAGGAGAGAACGTGGTGACGGGATCCAAGAATTCAGAAATCAGGAGATTGGAGGTTGTGAGTGAAAGGCCTAGATTTTTACGGGGTCGCAAAGTCTGAACCATTGTGGGGTTAGTGAATCCGAGGAGACGTGCAGTGTGAGTTCAGAGACTCGGAGCTGAGCACTTCAGGAAGGAGTGAAGAAAGGATTTGGGATATCCTTGAAGTTCGAACCACGAAGGAGGTAGACCCACGGTCATATCCATGGTCACTTGCAAAAGAGCTTGTGTGTGTGGGTAAGATAGTTTCGGGTGCCCGCAAGGACCCAAGGAGTCGCTCTAACTCAGGAATTCAAATGATCCAAGATCGAGAGGTCAAGCAGCCCTTTGGAGGGAAGGGGGTTTGTGACAGATTGGTATCAAAGCAGAGTACAAAATTGACTTTTGTAGAGAGAAGGATAAACGTCAGCACAATGTCGCCTAGAAGACGTGTTGATCCACTTGTAGCTAACAGAGCCATGGAAAGGGAGATGAGAGAATTACGTGTGAGGTTGGATGCCATGGAAACAACACAAAGGAGAGAACCTGATGCTGGAGATGTCATTGAGGTAGAAAATGAAGAAGTCGAAGTTGAAGAAGTGGTAGTTGAGGATGCTACGGAAGAACACTTGTTAAGAGCGGTTGTCAAATTGGGTGATAGAGCAAAGATTGACATCCCTATGTATGAAGGAAATTTAGATATAGAAGAGTTTCTTGACTGGATACGAGCAATGGACAAGTATTTCAACTATGAGGATGTCAAAGAGGAGAAAAAGGTAAGACATGTTGTCACTAGACTAAAGGTACATGCAACATTATGGTGGGATGAACTGCAGACCGACAGGAGGAGCAAAGGCAAGCAAAAGATCAAGAGTTGGGATCGAATGGTAGCCAAGTTGAAAGTGAAATTCATGCCCAAAGATTACCAGATAAGTCTGATCAGGAGGATGTAGAACCTGAGACAAAGAGGGTTGATTGTAAAGGAGTACACAGAAGAGTTCTACAAATTGAACTTTAGAGATGGACAAAGAGAGAGAGACGAAGAGAAGGTTTCCAGATACATTAACGGCTTGAGATATGATATTCAGGACGAAATTAGCATGGCGAAATTCAAAACTGTAGAAGATGCATATCAAATGGAACTAAAGGAAGAAGAGAAGTTGTCTAGAAAGTAGAGTCAACAGAACAGAGGTCGAAGCTTGAACAAAGGCAAAGGAGTTGCCCAGGAGAAAACACAGAAGCCCAAGGACGAGGCGGAGAAACCACATAGTCACTCTGATAAAGGAGGAAGTTCCCGAGGAAGACAGAGTGGTGGTAGAATTTCTTTTCCCAAAGGAAGAGGAAGAGGCAGAGGAGGAGAAGTGAGATGTTATGCCTACAGAAAGACAGGACATATGTCTTGGGATTGTCCCGAGAGAAATAAAGGAGATGAAGCCCACATTTCAGGAGCGCAGAAGAAAGATGTTGAGACAGAAGGTGAAGAGGATGGAAGGTCCTCGATGATGAAGAAGGTTATTTTGAAGCAAGATCCAGAGGTTGAAAAACCAATGAAAAGGAACAATTTGTTTAGGACATATTGAAAAATGAAGGACAGAGTTTGCAAGGTGATAATTTATAGTGGGAGCACTGACAACTTAGTATCCATGGAGATGGTAGAGAAGCTAGAGCTAGAGACAACTACACATCTGACACCATATAAAGTCTCATGGTTGTAGAAGGGTCATCAGGTAACAATTACTCAACAATGTCTGGTTAATTTCAAAATAGGAGGATATAGGGATGAGATCCTATGTGATGTGATTCCTATGGATGTCTATCATGTTTTGTTGGGAAGACCCTGGAAGTATGACATGAATGTTATTCATGATGGGAGGAGAAACACATACACCTTAGAAAAGAATGGTAGGACACACATGTTGCTTCCAATTGAGGAAAATAAGGTGAAAGAGGAAGCCAGTGGAGCATAATTCTCATGAGTGGGAAGGAATTCCTGAATGAAGTAAGGAAGGAATAGGAGATGCAGTTTCCTATAGTGAGGAAACCGAGATTTATCCTTACCGGTACTTCACTAGAATATTTTCCTGAGGAAGTTCGGGAACTGTTGGATAATTTTGTTGATATTGTAGTGGATGAGTTGCCAATCTCATTACCACCTATTAGGATCATTATTCATCACATTGACTTAATACCAGGAGCAATCCTACCGAATAAAGCAGCATATAGCTTGACGCCCCAAGAGAATGAGGAAGTGAAGAGATAGGTTCAAGATCTATTAGACAAAGGACTAGTCAGAGAAAGTTTGAGTCCATGTACAGTACCAACTGTACTAAGTCCAAAGAAGGATGGAGGGTGGAGAATGTGTACGGACTCGAGGGCCATAAATAAGATCACCATCAGATACAGATTTCCATTACCAAGGATGGACGACCTGATGGATTGCTTGAGTGGAGATAACTATTTTTCAAAAATAGATTTGAAAATTGGATATCATAATATCGGGATGAGAGAAGGTGAATGGCGTGTTATGCCATTTGGCTTAACAAACACCCCAAGTACTTTTATGAGACTAATGAATGAGGTGTTAAAGGATTTCATTGGTAAGTTCGTGATTTTGTATCTAGATGATATATTGGTGTTTAGCAAAAGTAAGGAGGAACACTTGACACATTTAGCATTGGTGATGAGGAGGTTATAGCAAGAGAAGTTGTTAATTAACCTGAAAAAGTCCTCTTTCTTGAAGACAAAGCTCATATATTTGGGTTTTGTGATTTCCTCAAATGAGTTGAAGATGGATCCTGAAAAGGTGAAATCAATCAGAGAATGGTCATCATCGACGAATATCTTTGAAGTAAGAAGCTTCCATGGGTTACAAAGTTTTTATCGGAAGTTCATTAGGAATTTTAGCGGGATTAGTGCTCAGATGATGGATACAGTAAAGAAAAGACACAAGTCTTTCAAATGGAAATAAGAGGCTGAGAGGAGCTTCAACATATTGAAGGAGAAGATAATTGAACAATCGATTCTGGTTCTACCGGATTTCGGAAAGACGTTTCAGGTAATATGCAATGCAAGTGGAGTTGCAATTGGAGCGGTCTTAAGTCAAGACAATAGACTTGTTGCATATTTCAGCGAGAAGTTGAATGAAGCTAAAAATAAGTACTCCACATATGACACAGAGTTCTATTCCATAATCCAAGCATTGAATAAATGGAGGCATTATCTTGTACCAAAGGAGTTTGTTTTGTATAGCGACAATCACACATTTCAATTCATAACCAAACAGGAGAACTTAAACCAGAAACATGCTAAGTGGATAGAGTTTATGCAAAATTTCACTTTTGTCATCAAACACATTTCTGGAAATGCTAACAATGTTGTTGATGCATTGAGCAGGAGAATTTTGATTCTGCAGGAATTTCAAATCAAGACCTTGGGGTTTGATCACCTTAAGGAGATGTATCATAGTGATCCATATTTTGGAGAGGCATATGAAGCATGTGTGAATTTTGTCCTCAGAGATAGAAGCCAGTGGGTCGAATATCTGATTCAGGATGGGTTGTTGTTCAAGGGATTTCAGTTGTGCATACCAAGATGCTCGATGAGGGAGAACTTGTTGAAGGAAAATCATAGCGGAGGTCTAGACGGACACTTCGGCCATGAAAAAACATTTTCTTAATTAGCCAGTTCATATTATTGGCCAGGTATGAGAGCAGAGGTAAAGAAATTTTTGAACAAATGTAGGATTTGTCAATATGCCAAGGGGAAGAAACAAAACACTGGGTTGTATCAACCATTGCCTATTCCAGAGAGTCCTTGGGATGCAATAAGCATGGATTTTGTGTTCGGATTGCCAAGAACACAAAGAGGAAGTGATTCCATATTTGTAGTGGTCGACAGATTTTCAAACATGGCACACTTTATCCCATGTCTAAAGACCAGTGATGCAATGCATGTTGCGAATTTGTTTTTCAAAGAGATTGTGAGACTTCATGAATTTCCCAGGAGTATAGTTTCAGACAGGGATACAAAATTTGTTGGTCATTTCTTAAGGACGTTGTGGAAAAATTTGGGGACAAATCTATCCTTTAGTTCTGCATATCATCCACAGACAGATGGACAGACTAAAGTGGTGAATAGAATCCTAGGATATTTGCTGAGGAGTTTGGTCACTGAACACCATAGTCAGTGGGATCAAATTCTAGCACAAGCCGAGTTTGCATACAATGACTCAGTGAACAGGAGCACTAGTAAAATTCCATTTAAAATCGTGTATGGAATGTATCTGAGAGGATTTTCAGAATTAAGAGATCTAAAGCAAAGTGATTTTAGAAGCACGGGAGATGAAGATTTCGCTGCAGAGATGCATGAACTTCACAATCGGATCAAGGAGAAGTTAAAGAAAATCAGCAATGAGTACAAGCACAGAGATGATCAACATAGGAGAAAGCTTGAATTTGAATTTGGAGATTAAGTTCTAGCACACCTGAGGAAGGAAATATTCCTGAGGGAAACATATAATAAGCTGAAGTTGAAAAATATAGGGCCATGTAAAATCTTGAGGAAATTTGGCGAGAATGCTTATGAGTTAGAGCTGCCAGAAGATGTGGGTATATCTCTCATATTCAACATTGCAGACATGTATCCTTACAGGGAAGGTGGAGCTGAAATATCCGAAGATCAAAGAAAGATTCAATGGGAGGAGCAGATGCTTGTAGCAGAGAATCTACATATGGAAAGGATCATAGATCAGCGAGTTGGTAAGAAGACCAGAGGGAAGACATATTTTGAATACTTGGTGAAGTGAAAAGGACGACAAACAGAGGATGCCAGTTGGGTTAATGAAACAGAGATCCAGAAGCATGGAAGATCGGTGCAGGAGCTCATGGGCAGGAGTCCATGAATTTTTCAGCCAATGGAGTATGATGCAGGAGCATCGCCAGCAAAGCACAAGTGTGGATGACAGTTGGGCGCATTAGCGCACATTTTGAAATATTTTGAATTTCAAACTAATCAATGTATTAATGTGATATTTGATAAAAAAAATTGAGTTATGAATGTCTTAAATGATCGGAGGTTGAGCCATCATGAAAGGTTGATGGGGGAATTTATTTTTCTTTAATAAATTGGATCGCAGTACAGATCTGGAGCTTGCACTCTTATCTGTCTGACACAATATTTATTGTAATAGGCATTAAGTAGTTGACAGTATTCAATTCCATTTAAGGTAGCGCAGTTCCATTTAAGGTAGCGCAGAGTAGTTGGAGGGAATGCTTGAAGAGCACCTATTTGTATAAAGCTTTGTAATATTGCCCAGTAAGGGTTGTTGTCAATTGTTGTTGATAGTTGTTGTAGCGGATGAATCTAGTGTGTGTAGATTTCCATTGTAAGTTAAGAGCTGGGAGATGCAGAGAAAAGTTGTATGTATGTAGTGAATTTCAGTTGGATGAATATAACAAATATTTATTGTCCTAAATGTGTGTATGGGTATGTGTCTATTTGAAAGAATGGTATAACTTCTGTTATTTTTCAATTCTCTGTTATTTCTGTTCTTGAATCCATGACTGCATTTGCTTTGGTAAATGTATGAGTCATTGTGAGGAGTAGATAATTTTCAATTGGTTATCTTCAGTGAGCTAGTGCAAGGTGTGCATAGTTTCTGCAAGGAGTGCGTGACTGAGTCTGTTTTGACTCGAAATCTCAAAAGAGATAGTGGAATTTATACGCATGCAGGGAGTGCATAGACATCCGCAAGGAGTGTGTGGCAGGGTTTTCAGACTCGAAAGCTCAGGAAGGATTGCATGATCTAGTAAAGAGAGATAGAAGTGTTTGGAGAGAAGTCGTAAGGAGTGTGAAGTCATCCACAAAAGTTGAAGTGTGGAGGGAGATCTATTGCAAGGTGTGTGCAGGTCAAATTATCGACTAAGTGTCGAAGAGATTGTTCATAGGAACAAATCAGAGAAAGAAATCTCAGGAGGGAAAGCGATATAAATATTCAAGGGGAGAAGTCCTTAGAGTCTTCACTAAACGTCAGTGAACAAGATTCGTTCTCAGAAGGGGAAGAATGATTCCAGACCCTTAAATCTGGTGAAGATGCAAGGAGGAGAACCAGGAAGTATTTTGGTACTTCAGAGATTGTTAAGCCCTAATATTGGCTCATTACCCCTTAATTGGGGCATATTAGATTAGTAATATTATTTATTACCCCTTAATTGGGGCATATTAGATTAGTAATGTTATTTTATTTATGTCATCTTTAAGCCATTAGTTGTAATTATACCTCCTAGTCTCCTATATATACCAAGGAGACATTTTCATTTTGAATCATCTTGTACTTGAACATTTAAGTGGGGTAAAAGGAGGTTGCCCCCTCGAAGAGGTTTCTTATCTGAAATTATCTCTTTTTCAAGGCGTTGAGTACTTTTCCTGGGGTTTTTCTATGCTATATTGATGTTTGGTTCTTAACATATGGTATCAGAGCTCAAGGTCTTGGGGTTTCGCTACTACATCTGAGACACCGTGGAATTTTCACTATAAATGTTTTCCTACAATGTTTCAGAAGGAACGGCTTGTAAGATATTTAGAAGACAGATCAAGGTACGTTGGGTTCAAAATTCAGCTCCTGAGGCCTTACACTTTCGGAGATACAGCCTGTACAAGATAGGGTTCTGGAATCATCCTGAAATGAGTCATTGCGGAATTTTCGCTATAAAAAAATTTATGTAACATTTTAGACCCTGAACTCCTAATGCCATTTACAGAAATTAGTAATGTATATGTGGTAAAACGTTCAGCTTCTGGGTCATCTTAAATTTGTAGATACACCCTGTGTAATATAGGGTATCTTACTAGTCCTATTAACTAGTCTCAAGAAGGTGTTCCAGGTAAAACAATCATAACTTCTTCCTAGAGTATCCAGATTGCATGGGACTGGTTGCATTGGATCTTGGATATTTTGTAGTATTTTGGGTGCGAGTTTCAGAATTTTATATAAATTATTTTGTGCGGGGCACACTATACAAGTGAGATCTTTTGGAAAGGCCAAAAATCGGCAAGTTGTGGGGAAGTTACCGTAAATTCCACTTGGCACATCCAATTTTGATCAAACCTGTGGCATTGCAGAGAAGAAATATCAGATAAATACATAAGAGAAATTTTCATACCTAGAAGGGACAAAAATTGGGAGATACAACAGAAGAAATATTGTCTAGCAGAACCACCTCAAAATCAAGGTTCAAAAGTGATACTTGGCCAACATGCCACCCAAAAAGGGAACTTCTACACCAAATAAGCC
>ML799390.1:138292-153639 GCA_009831015.1 Picea engelmannii
TATATATACCAAGGAGACATTTTCATTTTGAATCATCTTGTACTTGAACATTTAAGTGGGGTAAAAGGAGGTTGCCCCCTCGAAGAGGCTTATTATCTGAAATTATCTCTTTTTCAAGGCATTGAGTACTTTTCCTGAGGTTTGTCTATGCTATATTGATGTTTGGTTCTTAACAGAGATTCGTCAAATTGAAAACTTGACGAAGACCAAGTCGCAAGGTCCAAAGTCATGATTCAATCCCAACCGTTGATCACAGGAGAGCACGTGGAGACGGAATCCAAGAATTTGGAAATCGGGAGATTGGAGGTTGTGAGTGAAAGGCCTAGAGTTTCATAGGGTCGCCAAGTTCGAACCATTGTGGGGCTGATGAATCCAAGGAGACGTGTGGCTTGAGTTCAGAGACTCAGAGCTGAGCACTTTAGGAAGGAGTGAAGAAAGGATTTGGTATATCCCCGAAGTCTGAACTGCGAAGGCGGTAGACCCACAGTCATATCTGTGGTCACTTGCGGAAGAGCCTATGTGTGTGGGTAAGATAGTTTTGGGTGCTTGCAGGGACCCAAGGAGTCGCTCTGACTCAAGAATTCAAACGATCCAAGATCGGGATATCAAGCAGCCCTTTGGAGGGAAGGGGGTTTGCGACAACTATGCTACATTAAATCATCAACTTGGGGTTCTTAAACTAATGAATTGCATAAAAAATGTATGTGGGTCTTAGCTTCTAATCTATTTCTAAGTGATTGCTTATGTAAAATTAAAATTGTTTGTTGTTTAGCTGCAAAAATAGATTTTATGATTAGCTACATAAAAAACAGAGTAAATGCAAATACTAAAGAAACAAATTTAATAAAAATCATAGGAACAATTCTAAACACTTGAAATCATTAACCTATTGGATTATTAGCTATAAAACATCACACGATTTCAATCATTTGATTAATGAAGGTTTTTGTAATTGAAGTAAACAATCTTTATTCAATTAATAATTTATGTGCATTAGTCTTCCTATGTGTTGTAAACATAAATCATAAATGAAATACAGGAAATGAAAGAACAAAAATAAAATCCACACAACTATGAAATTGAAATAACAATAACAAAAATAGAAGCAACACACTCCTCACTCGGGGGGGCCTTATGGCTCGGTGAACATTGTTGGAGAAAGACATAGAATTTTGCTTAAGAAATTAAAGCACACAACACATATGATTGACAGTAACCAAATCTTTTATATTAATCTTATGTCCACAATACAAAATTACAACAATTTGATATCATATCCAATGTTGTTTTGAAGGTTCTCAGTACTGATATTTATGCATTTCAAAATGAAATCTTGAAGATCCAAAACCCACGAATCCTCAAATCAGATTCATCTAGAAATAACACATGTGCATATACAATATCGGATCTAGAAATTTCATGGGTGTATGGAAAAAAATTTAGCAAACCATGTATGGATAAATTCATGACATGTTTCATGGATTTATCTTATTTGATATCATTTCCACCTCATGCTAATTTGGTGTGGATCCAACCCACATACTCTGCCACTTGCTCATGCATTGACCATAACTTTGACTTGGCTCCTATGCTAACTTGGCAGACTCTCGATCTGGGATGATATGTGGATGAGCATCTGGTGTTGATTTGGAATCACCTCCAAGCCACGATCTCAACCTAGAGAGCATGCAACCATGTAGAACTACCATTCGACTACAAAAACAATTTACTAGCTACAAAAATTTATTCAAGTTTCTCCAAAATCTATGATTCTATAGCAATTAAAAGAATAAATATTTAAACTAATTTGCATAAGGAAGAATACAAATATGCTAGAATGAACAATTTACCTTAGATATTCTTCGATATAAAAATCAAGTATCTTTGAAAGATAATCATGGAAAAAATGGTAGAATGGAGTGTAAGATAGTTCATAAGAATAGGTTTTGGAGGAAAAGTTGAAATAGGAAAGCGACAAAAAGAGTATGATTTGAGGACCCAATGATAGGGAGGTTCATGAATTTCTCCCATTCTAGATGTTCCTCATCTACCTTTTATTTCTTCTTGAAATGGTCCCACCAAAGGTTCACATAATCTATTAGCTAGTAATTGGTTGACTTGGTCTCTTATAAGGAATTGAAATCATATAGAATCATGTGTCTCTTGATGTTTACCAACCAAGTTTCATCCTCACTACCCCTTTTGATAATACTATTGAAGGTGGGAGCCTTCTATTTCATCAATCTATAACCCAATTTTCAATGCTTTAGGAGCTCCTTTTGACTAGGATTCTCCTTTGTTGATTGTCTCTTCCCCTGATTTTATGTTTTGGATCCCAACTTTGATACCATTATGTAATATCCCTCCCACCTAGGAGGGTGCTTATTACTTAGACATATAAGTTTTTTCCTAAGTTCTAACAACTACCTCAATCTCAATCTAATCAATTTTCGAACAACAAGTGTAACAATGAAACCAACAACTTTCCTAATTATCAATCAATGCAATCATAACTGCATCTAGGAAATAAATCAAGTAAATAAAATGCAACAATGGAAAACACATCAAGTACCTAAAGGTCACATGCCTTGTTGAATTCTAGATATTTCTTCAAACCATAACTCAAGAAGCCAACTATCAACCAGGGGGGAAGTCACACATAAGAGTCAAATTTCCACCCAATCAATGATACACCTTGAGTGGGGATCACGATTAATGAGGTGAGGGATAGGAACATGAAGCAATCAATAGATGTCCCACTCAACTTATAGAATAATGCATGGGTGAGGCATCTAAATAATCAATCGTATTACAATGGAGAGACTCCTATAATTGTAACACTACAAGTAGAACAAATTCTTGCAAAGGTTTTTACGAAACTTCCCTGGAAAAATTATCCCTTAGTTGTTTATAGTGCAGGTGTTTACCCAGAGGTTTTTGCGGAGGTTTTTTTCGATGTGCCTTTCAGGCCTATACGCATCGGTACTAAAATGTTCAAACACATTGTCCCTATTCATAACAGAGGTTGTTAGCGTAGAGGAGTTGTTATCGAACTAATCGGTAGGTGCAGACACTAACAGATCTCCGTAGATCCACCTGGATCTAGAAAAAAAACAGAACAGGACACGAATCTTTCCCTAAGTTGCAATCATTGAATCTGCTAGTAAGGACGAACAAGTGACATACCTTTGTATCACTTCCTTAGGTCTTTGTTGCTCCCGCTTCGCTCTGGTGCTCTCGTGAGGTCAAGTCCAAGACAACACAAACCAACCAAAGTGAAGATAGCAAAATGTATTCAACATCAACTTATGCATATGATCAAGGAATTACACAATAAAGTAAGAGTGACTTTATGGGAAATGGACATGTCGTTGTATCATATTAATTGAAAGTAGAAGAAACAACCTGGTCACCTTGATGTTGCAAGCTTCCTTTCAGTGACCCTTGGTTCCAACACACACACTTTCTCTATATTTGCATGAAGAAGATCCAATTCCTCTTGATAGACCAACTAGAGTCTCCAAGCTTCTGTCAAAGCAGGGTTCTTCACACAATTCTTTCACCAATTCTTCATTCAATCTTTCTTAACCCTTTCCATGAGAAACCTTTCAATATATAGGAGAAGGAGAGATGGTTACATGGATGAGGATGATCCCATCAAATCTGAGAAGTCAGTAAAATGAGAACCATACGAAGGCCAACTCATTTTCTAGAAGATTCCCTTCTAGAACCCTCAAGACCTATTCTCTTTTCCAAGCTTGAAAACAGGTTTGCACCCTGTGTATGGAGCAAACTGCGAGAAGTTCGCACCCTAAATGAAGGTGGCCTGCGAGAATGAGGGATTCTCTCACTCTAGGCCATATGCAGCCTGCGAACTCACTTTGAAAATATGTTTCTGGAAGGAGACAAGATCCACTTTTCTCAGGCAAAAAGTCCTTGTTGGGAGCCTGAATACACCATTGTTAATACATCACCAAGATGACCAAAATCATGTGTAACAGGAGCAGTCATAAGTTTTTTGTGAACAAATTTTTTAGTGCACCTATATGGTACATCCACCTTGGTACTCAACTAAAAAATGATGCACCAACATGTAGATGTTCAAACGCACCTTCATAAGTTATAAAAAATAACAAGCATTGATCAAAGCACATCGGTACCATTGAATATTAAATCTCGGTGCGTACACAATGTCGAAAGGTGCATTGCAGTAAGGGTAAATAAAAAGAACTTACCAGACTGATTTTCATTATGACACCTCATCCAATGCTTCCAGTCTCTCTAACAAGCACTAGTTCTTACTCTATTTTCATGGATGCCCTGTTTCCGGTGGTTCTCAGTGATTTGGATAGCTCCATCGGTTGATATTCCACACATTTCCATTTTTTGAAAATTACCATGAATTCTCATTTCCTCTCAACGATGGGAACCATGCCTCCTCAAGACATAAGAGTCTAGGTAAATTTTTATTACCTTCCCATTTATTTTTTCATGATTTTAAAATTTGAATTTAGCTTGAAATTTGGGAGTTTTTTAAAAAAAAAATTGTCTTCACGCAGTGCACCATTTGGATTTGGCTCACCCAGATGCAATGCATCCTGTGCTAACTTCACAGTAATCACCATTGTTGGTGCATTCAAGTTTTACCTTAAGTGGTGCTTCCACTTAAACGACCTGAATCTGATGCATTATAAAGGACAATACCTAGTAAATAATGTGTTGGTGCTTAAATTCGAACTCCAAAGCACCAATGTGTTCCATTTAACCAAGCACATTGTGTAAAAATGACACATGAAATATGATTGAGTGGTGCAACCAATTTAAACAAGTTCACCGGTGCAATTAACAAATCCACACCGAAACAAATATTGCTCGATTTGGCATTGCTGGGCATTTTCTTCAATGCCTCGTGTCTGGTGCTCTACTATTCACAACACCCCATTAAACAAAATGATGGTGGTTCAATAACACAGTCACACCAATGCATTCCTAGTAACAAATCGGATTTCTTAATTTGCAATGAATCAATGTAACCAAGTGATGCCCATACTGACAAAAATCGCACTGGTATGTTATACTATACAACACATTGCTAAACTATAGTGCAACAGTATTGTTAGTTAGTGAAATTTCACCGCCAAGAACACATTTCATAAAAAATGGGTCGACGATGTGTTTAGGTCAAGCAAACACATCGTTGTTTTGTGTCATTTCGGTGGATGCTCGATAATCAGTGCTCTCGACAACAGAATGCATCATTAAACAAAATGTCAGTGCTCCAATAGCATGGTAGCACTAGTGCATTTATAATAACACATCACACTACGTAAGTTGATATAAAACAATTTCACTTGTTGGTGTGCTTGGATCGAAAGAACGCACCAATAATGTAAATAACACAATATCAGGCTGAATTTTCACAAATTGAGATAATCACCGCTAAGATGCTAGGAAGTGAGATAATTGAGATAAACGCACCGGTGCGTTCTATTAATCGAATGCCTCACCAAGTTTTTGAAACAAAAATTTTCCTCCGCGATGCATCAAATAACTAAAACACATTGGCATCAGCCTGTTCCTCCATGAGATACTCACCAGTGTACTTACTAAGAATCTCATCATGTTTTTTCTTCTCCCCAACCATGCGCTCGTTCTCTTTCTCATCCAGAAGGGGAACATGGGAAATGAACTCTCGCTTTCTCTGTTGTTGGT
This sequence comes from Picea engelmannii, assembly GCA_009831015.1. Lineage (NCBI taxonomy): Eukaryota > Viridiplantae > Streptophyta > Pinopsida > Pinales > Pinaceae > Picea > Picea engelmannii. Next base: position 144,005 of record ML799390.1, read on the forward strand.
TTCACTTGTCCTGGTCTCCCATTTATTCAGCCACATCCTCATCTTCCTTGAATAGGACAGACTTAATGGCAGTGGCGTCTTCTCTCTCTATCATCAACCTAACCTGCCTCTAGATAGACTCAATCCTCTACCACTCCCTTAGTGTTCTAGCCAGCATATCCTCCTCTATGATTCACTTGACTTTCTCCAATATATTTTTCTCATCATCCACTTCGCCATAAAAATTGGCTTGAATTCACTTGTAGATCGCATACATAGACCTCCTCTTCTTCACCTCATGGGGCTTATGAAATAGCTCTTTGACGTCATGGAGGAATTTCTGAGCCACACTTGTACAATTGTTTTCTATAGGATTTTCACATTCCATTTTCCAATTAGCTTCTTATATAATAATTGTGACCATTTCCTTGGAATCATTTATCTTGCTAAAATTTGTAGTTGAAAGACCATGTTACCCCCTATTTCTAGGGGTAACTAAGGAGATGATGTCTCGAGGCCCATAGGTTGCAAACATGGAGTGCTAAGAGCCAGATGAATTGATAGATCCCTTCCTCTTACCACACATCACCATTGATTGGTAGTAACAACGTCCACCACACCAACTTAGCCCATAGAGGAAAATAGGTCTTTCTCCATGAGGTAACGAGTATGGTCTCGTGGTAAGTGTCATTTTAATAATTGATGCACTTGAACATGTTGTAAAGGGTCCTTTCTTGATCGGGATTATTTTTGGAATGAAATGAAAGCAGAGATATTACAACAAAATACATGCAAATATTGCCAGAAACAGAGAAATAAAACAATACATGATTTTTATTAATGAAATAAATGTACTGAGACTGTAAAAATACAGAGTGAATGAACTCGCTAGAATGGTGGTAGCTTATCTTTGAGAAGAGATGTGATATCTACGATCATTCACAAGAAGATGAGTACAATGAGGATCTGAAGGATTTTTTAAATTAAACATGAATTCCAAAACCCTAAACATCCAAAAACCTAACCCTAGGAGATGAAATGCCAAAAGTTATGTGGGCCCCGATGGGTAAGTTGGTACCTCAACTTCCCGTGGTCGTAAATTTTGCATACAATCTCCATTTAAGGTGTGTGATATCCCATTGGAAAGGTATTTTCGAGAACTACACATTGTGCCATCAAAATATAACTATGTATACAGTTTGACTGTTGCAAGCCCAAAAAATGTTGTTTAGGGCCTCAAAATGACCCCAGAAGTACAAAAATATGTACTAACATAAAAATTGCCAAAATAAGTCAGTTGGAATAGGTGGGTGGCCACCAATATCCACCTGGATGTTGTGTAGGGATTCAAGACATCCCTGGAAGTGAAAAACCCTTAATTACAAATAAATGTCACCATTACAGAGAAATGTGTTGAACTGAAAACTGTCAAGATGAGCTAGTTGGAAGTTTGAACAAGTGAGTGGCCAAAAATATCCACCTGGATCATTTCTTGATTTTGAAAAAATTTGATTGGAAATTATGCCTTTTGCCTCATTTCACCTTGGTGGTTGATATGTTGTCCTAGTAAGTGGGTCACCCTCAGGAAAAGGGTTGCTACTAGGGGGTCTCCTTGAAGGTTCATTGTACCATTCCCATCCATATTTTCCACTTTCCGCACTTACTCCCCTCTGTCTTCTCATCTTTTGGGTTTTTAGACGTATTGACCCAAGAAGGAATTGTACCTCATTTCATGGGAAGAAGGGGCTAAAGGCCCAAAGCAGTTGTAGCTGGAAAAATATAAGAGCCACAGATTATCATCTAGATGCTCACCCTAAGGTCCTGAGAGGAATGAAACTCTTCTCCATAAAAATCAAGGACCTGTAAACTAAAACATATAATTAAATAAATGTCCTACTTGTTGAGGGAATGCATTTTGCGGTGTCTTTTAATTTCCTTTCACATGACACTCTGTGTGTTCCTAGCTTCAAGTGACATTTTGGTGCTCCTTATTTTCCATTGCACATAGCACTCAATTATTTTCACCATAATCAATTAATGGCAAATAAAGGGCTTGGAAAAAAATTTCATTACAAATGAGGATGCAACACACCCTCTACAAAGGCACCCATAAATGAGACAATGTGAGACCTTATATGTGAAGAAACCCCATGCCCAAAATTCATACCCCCATCCACCTCTTTTACATGAATTAGAGAGGGTCTTTGTAATGTCCCCATTTTTGGATTCTTTTATGTTACATAGTGGGATGCCTGCTAGAGTAGCGAGTTGGGAGTGATAGTGAGTTCATGAGGTATTGAGGAGATTTATGGGGATAGAATTACATTATTCATCATATTTCATCATCGGGATCCATTTTTCATAGCTTCTCTTTGGTTTCATTGCATTTCAACGATTTCCGTAATTTTGAGTTACTATGGAGCATATTTTAATTAAATTCACTAAGGAGGTCATTTTTGGCATAATACCCGAAGAAACTCCTTAGTGTAATATCTCATTGGAAACGAGAGGAAAATCTCTAGAGGATAAGATGATGAAAAATGACTTTCAATGGCTGGAGAAGCCATAAGGGAAAATTAATCACGTTTTAGAGGAAAAAAGGTTAAGTAATTAATAAAGTGATTACATGAAGAAATATTAAAAGTGAATTAGAAGTCACTTGGAAAGAAAAGGTAAACATGGGTATAAAAGAGACATAGGGGCTTCAATTCTCTCATTATGTTGATTGATATTTTAATGTTTGGCTTCTTATCTTGAGAGCCCATGGTACTTGGTGGTTTTGAGGGTTTTGACTTAATAAACCCTAGAGATCAACAAGGAGGTAAAATATCCCTATGTTCCTGATCCAATATTGACCAAGGAGGTGAAATATCCTCCCTCACCATTCTATTGTAGTTCATATCCATTTATGTCATTCATTTGTGAAGAAGGGATAAATATTGCTTGGAGGGGCGCATCTGGTAGCGGAAATATCCATATTTTGGGGTTGTATTAGTTTCTACTTGTTGGGATCGACTTGTATACATATTGGGAGAATTATTTATGAGGATATTGACCATTTCATTAGTGGATCGAGCCTCATCTTCATCCAGGGTGAATTCATACAAAGTAGGGCACATATTTTTCATTGGGGCCATCATTTGCTGAATAAATTACATATTTTTAGAGCAGTTGTTAGAGGGTTTCTATTGGAAGACTCTTTTCATTTCTTTGGCTTTGTTTTGTATGTATTTTCCAAACATATATTAGCTGTAGAAAATACATTTCAGACCTGGAAATTACTATGTGTTGGACAGCCAAGTTCATATTAAATAAACCAAGGGTTTGAGGTATTATCTTATGGTGTTTAATAGCTATTAGTTTCTGATTTATTTGGTTATCATTGCATTTGTTTTCCTTATATATTACATGAATAAATATGGGCCAAATACATCAGAAAATACACTTAAATGAATGCTACAACCATTGCACACAAAGTGTCTGACAAAACACTTCAACCAACCAACTGCAAATAAACATGACATCAAACACAAATTCAAAACAACCATTCATTGGGAAGGGTTTTAATTGTTTCATGTGATGTGTTTGACATAAACTTCATCCATTAAACTTGAGTTAATTGGGACAACAAGTATTGATGTGATTTCAAGGGAATTGGGAGCTTGTATGCCAAGTGTTTGATGAAATTCCTCAACCACATAGATCTGATTTTTACATCATATTTGGTTGGGAACATTACAGTCTTCTTGGGAAATAATCCTTGACTTGGGGAATGACTTACCTAATAGGGCACCATGACAACCCTCCCATACTTAAATTTAGAAAGTTGTATAAGTTCTTTGAGAATTTGTTTATTTCAAAAAGGGGGGATTTGATGCACATGTTTGGGTGGTTATTTTATTAAATATGGATTATTTGGCATGATATATGTGACTTGTGGACCCTTGGAGGATGTACTTGTTTGTCTTTGTAGAACCTTTCCAGGTGAAATATTTTCCATGGAGGGACTAGTTCACTTGGACTTTCATAGGGGATTGAAGTAAACATGATGAATGACACACCCCCACTCATTGCACACTTGGGAAGATGAATGTTACCTTTGGAGGTATTTGGAAAACATGTGACCATGACACTGTGGCCCCAGACACCTTAAGGTTGGCCTTGGGAGGCCTAGGACATCATACCCTATCCCTTGACATCACCTTTGATTATGGGGTTATGATGGGGTTTGATTATTATGATGGTGATGTGATGTGATTTGATGGAGAGAGATTCATTACTAGACACTCTAAAACATGATAAGGTGATACATGGCCTTTGGAGGCCCAACGATCTTCACTTGGAGGATCAATGTCTCACTTTTGAGGCCTAGTGTCACCCTCTAGGGCATGACGTCACCCTTATAAGGGATTCATTTTATGTAAATTTTAATTTTGTAAATTGTAAGGGAAACTAGAGGAGGTTAGCCTCTTCTAATTTGTTGTTGACCTTTTAAAATTGGATAAATTGGTTTTAGGTGACCTCATATAAATAGAGGTCACATCACTTTCATTTTATCATCATGGTTTTGAGAATTACATACTCTCTTGGCTGAAATTTTTTCCCTACTTGGGAAATTCGCTCCACCTTGTCTCTTGTGCTTTTGGATGATTCTACTGGTCTATTGGTGAAGGAAGGATAGCGCTATCTCTTGATGCTTTTTTCTTGGAAATTATGGTGGAATATTCTTGATAAGTAAGGGTTTTTCATGTTATCTCTTGGACTAGGTAAGAAATTTATGTTGTTGTGTTGTTTGTTCTTGGTTTTAAGGATAATTTTGTTAAAACCTTGGAGTATTATAAGGGAATACACCCTCCATCAAGATCTATATTTCTTGTCATTGAAAGGGCTATTTTGCAAAGATTGATACAAGGCGTAAAAGGGCTTACACCCTTGTAGATTTACCTTGCTAAGGTTTGTTTTCTCTAGGGAGTAAAAAAAACCTTGTTCAACTTTTGGAGGAGTATAAGGGCATACACCCTCCATCAATATATAGCTTTGTTGTCATTGAAAGGGCAATTTTTCAAAGATTTTTACAAGGAGTAAAAGGGCTTACACCCTTGTATATTTACTGTGCTAAGGTTTGTTTACTCTAGGGAGTAAAAAAGATTACACCCTTGGAGAAGTTTAATAAACCCTAGCTCATAAACAAGAGACCCCATAACCCAATAGATAAAGCACTAATGTACTTGCATTGGAGATTGAATATTATGCCTTCATAAACGTGATATCAATGAGTTTGAATTGTTTAAGTTCATGACATAAATGAGTTTGAATTGTTTAAGTTTGGAATTTGATTTTACATGTTTAAAGTTACATTGTTCCCTAAGGGAGTCTTGACTAGTCAAGTGATCTCATTTTTGTAATAAACTTTATGCTACAGCTAATAGGGTTGCAGTAAACTCATCTTCTTTCATTCTTTACTCACTATTATACCGATAAATTTCACTTGTAAGCCTTGGTAAATATTCTACTAGTTATAAGTTGTCTTTTGGGTGGTTTACTTTCTGATTTTAGTGTCTAGAACTTGTTGTTGTAGAAATAGTTTGCTACAGCCATAAGGATGTTACAAATCTTTTTGATAACACTTACTAATAGCCCTCTAATTGCTATCAAAGTCTTGTCTCGATCATTGGAAATGTATCTACTTGTTGTTAGTGTTATTTCCAACATCTTGCACTTGATTTTGATGGTATATTTTGCAGCTCTCATACTCATTTATTGTTGATATATATTTCCATACTGCTGCAATTTAGGGACAACAAGGTTTCTTGTTGATGGCCCTTTGGTTTGAGTCTTTTATATTGTCTTGTTCTGGGCAGGTCTAACATTGTTTTGCAAGTACACTACCTTAGCAACCAATCACCATCCTGCAAGACTCATCCTTAAGCCTGATTCCAACCTTGACCTTGACCTATAGGGGAATCCTTCATTTATTTTCACTTTCCTTCTCAATCCCCCTAGGGTCACCCGAGATCCCCCCCCCCTTGTGGTGATTTTATCAAAACTAAAGTTAGGGGAGTGTTTATCTAAGGTGACAATGGGTAGATACTCCCGCAGTTGTCATACCTTTGTGGTTTGGGTTGGGCTTTTCCCAAACTACAATCTGTGCGATAAAAAACCAAATTATTGGGTTTGTTATCACTTAACTTAATCAAATTCTCATTACTAATTATAGGACATACCATCACTTACTATAGCCCCATTCAAAATTCAAAATTATTTTTTGTATCACTTTACAAGGAAACAACATACCTACTAAGGTTATTACACTGAAAAAAGAAATGTACTATCTCGAATATCCTCTAACATATATATATATATATATATATATATATATATATATATATATATATATATATATATATATATATATATATATATATATATATATATATATTTATCAGATTGCTCAGTAAAAATGGACATTAATCTAAAATCCTTCCAAAGGCTTAAGAAAAGGAAAGTTGAGTGGATTAAGCTCTTCATCCTTAATAGGAACTCATGTTATGGCTATGGCTTGGGGGGTTTGCACTAATAGCCTAATCAAAACCCAACAAAATTCTCATAGAAAAAAAGGAAACTTCATACCAAAAAATTGTTTTTATTTTGTCCTAGCATAATCCCATCAAACCTCAAAGAAAATATTTGATTTAACCTCTACAAAAATATGTTTATGGCTTTGTGTAGTGTAGGCTCTACACTACATTGAATATGTTTATGGTCTGGGACAATAATGGGAAGCATTTAGAAGTATCTAAATGGAAGCCTAATTACTTAACCTATTTCTTGTTAAAAACTCTCAATGTGCTAATAAGATCAAACAAAATGAGGAATCTTTATTTTTTATTGTGGGCATAAAACTTGAAGGTATCAATACTATGCAACCTCATTATTTTGGCAAGGGAGGTTGAGGGTTCGCTTATTTCTAATGATGTCAGGGATTGGTTTTGTGGCCCGGATTTATCGTTAAGCTAATTAAGGGGAATATCCTCTTTGGTTCGGATTCAAATTCATATAGTGTAGACCTTTAGTGATAAAAAACTTTTGAGACTTGTAGACATGTCCCTTAAACTAGGACTAAGGACATCTTTAACATTAGTTTGAGGTTATGGGGTTAGGTTTTTCAATAGGTTTGCAGGTATGGTTTTTTGGGTAGTCATTTTAGACTTTCCATATTCCTTGACACTCCTATCATAAGAATAAGCATTTTAACTAGATGAAAGTACCTTTTCTCTTTATATCTTGAACACAAATCTCTAGCTATTGACTCTTCATAACTGATACTCTTAGTTGTATGTATTAGTTACATCAATAGTTGCAATAATAATTTTTGAGGGTTTCAAACATGTCTCTTAAATAAGGTATAAGAGCATTATGATGAAGGTTTGGAGAACTAGAAGTAAAACATGTGTCATGGAAATGAAATAGATTTCCCATATCAAAAATATGAAACAATTGTCCTTTAAATATGGTTCCACTCAAAAAACATGCAAATAACAGTGAGGTAAAATTATATATACGCAGTGGTATTCAATTCCATACCAACAAAATGTACCAATATGCATTCTCAGTAATGTTTGATCTCTCTTTAAACATTTTAAGTTTCCATATTTTCAAATTTTGACCCTAATAAAAAAGATAATCACTTAGCTTGCCAAGAATACAAATCCTTTGGCAAAGCAATAAGAAATAGTTGACTAGGCATTCTCTACTATGTTTCTTTTTAATTACAAAAAATCTCATAAGAAGGAGTCTTTGCAATTGCAAATCCTTTTCAAGATTTACTAATCATTTTGCCTCTCATGAAAATTGTTGGTGTAATTATTTGCATAATATATTACCAAACATAAATTATCAACCGGGATTCGTAATCTATAGAGTTGATGCACTATATGTGTCGATAACAGATAGGCTCCTATGTCTGTTTAGTATAGATAAGAAAACCATTTAGAAACCAACACACTTTTAAAAATAACAATCTTCACACAATTCGAAAGCTAAAAAGAAACACTCATAAACAAACAGAAGCTCTTGCTCAGGTGATGGACATGTTCATTGATGGCTCATGAAAAGAAAAGATGAACTTTGATTCTATCTCCTGGAGAAACTAAACTAATAAGTGGGATGCTCCATTAAAGCTCATGTATGGTGAAATATAGAGATCCAATTGTTCATGTATTACACCACACTTTGCAACACATTTCAATAGTGAAATCAAACAAAATAACATGAAATCAAAATAACAGGTACATGAAATGAAAATCTACACTAACAATTTACAATAAGCTTACCAAGCTAGATCGGTGGCCCTTGTCGATGCCAACATGGAAGCTTCATATCACCAGATGCTAACTTCTATGAGACACAAGATCACTGAACTCAAACTTGCATTAATCTTCAACAAGTAGGTTTACAAAAGGAGTCTCTTCATTAATCCAATCTACATCATAACAATTCTCCTCAAGAACCTATCTCATAACAATTCCCTTAATCTACATAATAATGAATCCTCTTTTCAATCTACATAATAATGATTCTCCTCCAAATCTACATAATAATGATTCTCATCCCCCTCCCCTCATGAAGAGAAGGCACTCTCTTTTATACATGAGAGCTTTGAAAATAAGATAAACATCTCATAATTACATATCCACTTTTCTCTCAACCCATTTCCCTTTATTACAAAATACAATCCCTTCAGATCATCACACATATCTCTCATATATCTTGGATAAGATATGACAACTAAATCTACATGATCTTCTCCTTGTATTAGTATTGAATTATCTCCTCAAGTCTTGAAATGGTGGAGGAAGTATTCGAGAAGTCTTTTGAATTAATCCTTCACATATTCCTACACATGATAAAGCTCACACATTTTTGAGATATATGAAAACATGTCAATTTTCTAATATTTACTCACAAATTCCCTTTTAATACTAAAATAAATGATTTGGAAAATAATAAGGTTTAACCCATATTTAATTATGAAAATGGTATCATGAAAGGTTAATGGGGCGATGAAATGTGAAGACTGATGAAGGGAAAGGTGGATGGAAAGATGGCATTTATGAGTCCCAACATACCCCCCAACTGAACTTGTTGCATGTCCTCATGCAACCATGCATGGGTCTTCTCAAGAAATTTTGGCGTCTGAACTTTGGCTTTGAGTGATGATAATGAATATTTCCAGGATGGGATTTATATGAGTAACAGTTGACATTTTCTTATGGTTGGTTTTTGTGTGACAACCATGAATATAGAGAATGTTGGTTCTTGTGTAAACAACATTCATTTCGTTATGTGTTATCTTGTTGTTATGATAATAAAATGTTGGTTCTTGTGTAAACAACATTCATTTCATTATTTGTTTTGTCATTGTTATGATAATAATTTACCCATTTTCTTGCTGGAATAAGAATACATCACTGAGTATAATAAATCCCTTTTTACATATTTGTGAATCATGTCAATATGTAAATCAATGCTTATGAAGCAAAGTGCAACAGAGTATCATTGGAAGAAAAAAAAAATGTGGGTAAAAGGTAAATGAGATGAAAAATGGAATGGTGGTGGAAAAACGGAGTGATGATAGCGAATATAGTCCCCCCCCG
>ML799390.1:153701-170207 GCA_009831015.1 Picea engelmannii
AATTGGTTGCATGTCCTCATGCAACGTGGCATGAGTCATAGAAGTGAAAAGGAAAGGGAGCATGGTGAGAGATTTTTCTAAATTCATTCACTCTAGCATGTAAGGAATCGCATGATTAAAGAGTAGAAAACAACATACCTCCACTTACCCAAAATGTTGAGGAACTATGCAATAGGAATATGGCCGATGCGACTACTGGAGCATGGAATATGTCACTGTTGTATGATCATGTGAAAGGTGAATGCTACTGTAGTTGCAACTGTTGTCACCGCTGGATCAAAGAGTGTGAAGTGGAGGAATCTGAACTGTTGTTGATGAATCATGGAAAAGAAGAAGTATGAAAGTGGACTGTAGTACTCGCATAAAGCTGAAGTCATGCTGCTGTAACTGCTGGGGAGTCATGAAAAAGTGTATAGTCTTCACCCGTTGCTAATCAGAAAGATAGGCGTGTGCGAAGTCATGAAGGATAAGGCGATGGAAAGTGGACTTCAGCATGGATGATCAATGTGCGTTGAAGGAAAAATGAGGGTAAACATTCATGACGCAAATGGGTTTATGAACGGTTTCTTGTGTAACTGCAAACGTCATGATATGTATGAAGATCAGCTCCTTCAAGTTGTCCAACAAAGCATGTTTCACGGAAAGAGTTTGTGATTTTTCAAAAAAATCACTTCAGGATGAGATGGAATCGTCTTCATTCCTGCAATCGAACTTAGTACCAATCCTGCAATTAAACTTGTGAGACCATCGTAAAACAAAAATGCAAGATTAAGTATGAATGCGACAAATTAAAGGGATCAAAAAAAAAATGTGTTTTACCTGTTGTCTTTGCGTGCTTATTCCATTGTTGATTGTTGCATGAAGTGACTTTAAGAAAAACAAATTATTGTTGTTATTGTTGTTAGGAAATGTTTGATATCCATTTGCAATTTTATTTATTTATTTTGTTATTTTGAATTTTATAATTTGTTTTTATTTTTATAATTAAATTTATTTTATTTTTATTTTTTTATGTTTTTATTATTTTTATTTATTATTTCTTTTTATGTTATATATATTAACTCTCTAAAACAAAAATAAAATAAAATAAAAATTTATGGCAACCTAGATTACAAACAAAACCTTATTATACAATTTGTAACTAATTCAGTAATTATATATTAAACAAATGACAAAAACATTTTTTTATTTTTTAACAAAACAAAAAATAGGATTATTTTTCGAATAAAAACTATTATAATATATATATAGATAGATAGATAGATATATAGAGATATAACGAAAAAAAACAAATAAAAAAAAGAATTATTTTTTTATTTTTATTTTAGTTTTTATTTTGATTGAGCAGGCGGGTAGGTGTGACTCAGTCACATTGTCAACCATTATGTACCGTCCCCGTGTTGGGTTGATGTGGCTCATATGGTGCCACCTCAGTTCTCTCTCTTGTGGTGGAAAAATGGGGTACTTCTCTTCTCTCTCGTTCGGTGGAAACTAACATATTGGTATCATGTAAGATAACAACATGAATTCCCTCTCCTCGTATGCTGGGGAATTGGGGACATCAATCAATCTCATTCTGTGACCTTTCAGAAGTCATGTGCATTCAAAAATAAATCGATGAGACCCGCCCCTTCGAGACCTTAGTTAATTGATCCAATCATATGTCTGCCTCCTTAGATGATCCAGGAGGCGTGGGAGATATTATCGAAGGAAGATATCCACCATATATATATATATATATATATATATATATATATATATATAGTATGTTGTTGTTGCTTTATTTTCTTTACAGTCAGGGGGTGGCATTCCAACCAATAAGACATACAATTTTTTGAGAGGTATTCTCTCCAAAGATGGGAACATCTGTGATAAGCCCAACCGTAAGGAATACCGCTCTCACTTTTCTCATCTGAGGAGGAGGAATATTAGTTGACCCCACAGTCGCCGGTCACACATGAAATGCGCAATTGTTCACCCTCCTAATAAACCATAGGTGAGTCTGCAATGCTCAAACAGAGAAAATACATAAATTTAACCATCGTTAACTGGTGGTTGCTTCGACTTCCCGCCATTTTGGAGGCTGATAACAACAAAATCTTCACAGATTACCCTGAATTTGGCTTGATTTCATAAGATAATTTATGTAAGAGAAGACAAAGATTGACGGAACGAGAATTGCTTTCTCGCAACTTCACAAATAATCAGAATTTGAAATCTCTGCAAGAAAATAGATAGGGATGACGGGCTAGGGTTGTGGCATTTATAAGGTGTGGATGGATAAATGGCGTGGCATCTCTCTACCTCAAATTCACTTACCGCTACGGAACAAACATTCTTACCTCAAATTCATTACCGATATGGGACACAAGTTACTATTTCAACTGGATGCCATTACAATGCGTTACTTACGATCACTTGTTTGAGGAGATTTGGAAATGCAGAAGGAACCTCCTCTCAACGCACACACAAGCGAGATTTACGGGCTTCGCAAACAACAAAGAGAGAGAAGTCTCATATTTCTGGAGACCCATGCAACTACATACGATTTTTTTTTTAAATGCTTAACCCGTTATTCCTTTTCTCTCCACTGTCGGCCATTCATCCTCATCTGATTCCATCGCAGATGAGTCGGTTGTTGAACACACAGATCTTTGCAACCAATAGATCTTTGAACACATAGATAGTCGACTGATCGATTATGGTGTTACCCTTATCCCATAGGAGATCTACAACGATAACGTTGCTAGCTGGCTAATATCTGGTATTCCGTTTGAGCCCCTTCCACTTGCCAATTCAACCGGGAGAGATATGGGCAGCAGTTTAGATACTCTACACCATCTTTGGGAGTTTGTGCCCATGATATTGCAGCCCTTCCTTTCCGAGTAATTCAATTAACTGCAGATTCGTTGGAGAGGTAAATTTTGCACTCGGCTTCTTCTTTAGACTGAGTATAATAAAATCCTTTAATGTTGATACCGCAGGATTCACTGGAGAGCGATGATCAATAGTGTTGAGGCTGTGGGATAGATGCAATGAGTAGCAGAGATATCGACCTCATTTCGTATGGTCATCTATTTATTTCGAACCTTGATCTTCCTCTCAGATTCGCGCTGGGAACGTCGAGGGCGAACAATGGACTTTGAGGGTGCCGCCCACCAACTGCAGCAGGGGAAGACTTCCAATTTCAGATATTGTTGGAATCGCCTTGGACCGAAAAAAAAACAGGGTTTCTTTTTCAGCTGTATCCGATGTTAGTAGAATATGCTCGTAACCAAAAAAAAACAACAACCACCTATCATGCATAAGCAGGAGAGAACAAATTCATGTTTGTAGTCAACTTTATGGAATTGTTGTTATATATGTGTTTGAGAATCAAAATAGACGCACAAGCAACTTCTTGTGGAATACACTGGCCATATCCCAGAAGCATTGTCGATACATTAATGATGATTGTGGTTTTAAAGAGCACATACAAGATGGCGTACCGGATACGAACCAGAGATGAACTAGTTGAGATAGAAAATATTGCAGATCTTGGCGATGTGGACATTTATTTTTTTCAATTTTATTTCGTGTTTTCTATGCATTTAAACTAAGGATGGTTATGTTTATTTCATTGTTTTTAGTTTTATGTTATTATTATTATTTATTTATTTATTTTTATTTATATATATGTTTTTATTTTTATTGCTATTAAAAAAAAATCTTCTCATTATTCTTAAATTTTTAAAGAAAAATAAAAAAAAGAAATTCAAATTCATATTAAATTAAAGAAAATAAATTTATGAGCAAATGGAGTTAAATTCTTTGAGAATTTAAAGATGAAATCGATTAGGCATGTTTGCAAACATTGATTTATTCATTCCTAAAAAAGTTAAAGATATACGACACTTTCTGATCCTCGCGATCGCACTTAAGCGCGGAGGAGAGCATACTTATTGAAAGCAAAACTAAAACTGATATGTTTTATTCCTTTGAACCTACCTACTCTACTTCTAATTGGAAGTTAGAAATTGATTAAGTGTAGTCAAAGATCCAATGTAACCATAAGTGCAACAGTAATAAGAATATGTTCATTGTGAATTTCACAAATGATAATCGTAAATAGACGTAAACGTGCAAAATTGACAGTTGAAATTGTAAATTAACAAAATAAAAAGAAAAATTGAATGGATCTAACCTGGTACCTACTTGAAACCATCGTTCGATAATGCTTTTGTAGGCATAGTTTTCACTCCTCAGATCGCGTCGCAACTCCTCGTTATCCTCCTTGATCTCCTGCTTGTATAACTATTTCTCATCAGATGTGCAGAGTGCTTCGTATGTTGATTCATCATTTGTTGTTAGACGAGTAATTAAGCCCTCGACTGCTGTCAAGATCTCCTCTTTGTGAGAAGAGGAGATCCCGACTTTTGCAAGGATCTGAGTGAGTTGTTCCAAGCTTACACTCATAGTTAAACCATATCGAAAAAGGAGATTGATTAATCATCAAAGATTTAAAACTAAGAAATTAAAACTATTTGTAAAAATAAAACACGCCAAACTTGAACTCCTTGCATTACTGAGACCCTGCTGTCACCAGGTTATCTATTCGCACAGTTAGCTCATCAAAAATAAAATCTAAATTTGCATAAATAAAAACACACTTTTGCATAAAAGGAAGAGGACGACCTAACTTTAGAGCAACCCCACTAAAGTGGATTCACAAGTTCTTACCTCTCATCTTACCGTCTTCTCTCCGCTCTTAGGTCGTCCATAAAACCAATCCAAAATCATTAAATCAATCTAATTCAAATGCTACCTATTATCATTTACAACTCCCCGGCAACGACACCAAAATGTTGGTGCAATTATTTGCATAATATATTACCAAACATAAATTATCAATTGGGATTCATAATCAGTAGAGTTGATGCACTATATGTGCCAATAACAGATAGGTTCTTATGTATGTTTAGTATAGATAAGAAAACCATTTAGAAACCAACACACTTTTAAAAATAACAATCTTCACACAATTCGAAAGATGGAAAGAAACACTCATAAACAAACATAATCTCTTGCTCATGTGATGGACATGTTCATTGATGGCTCATGAAAAGAAAAGATGAACTTTGATTCTATCTCCTGGAGAAACTAAACTAATAAGTGGGATGCTCCATTAAAACTCATGTATGGTGAAATATGGAGATCCAACTGTTCCCATATTACCACACTTTGCAACACATTTGAATAGTGAAATCAAACAAAATAACATGAAATCAAAATAACAGGTACATGAAATGAAAATCTACACTAACAATTTACAATAAGCTTACCAAGCTGGATCGGTGGCCCTTGTCGATGCCAACATGGAAGCTTTAGATCACCAGATGTTAACTTCTATGAGACACAAGATCACTGAACTCAAACTTGCATTAATCTTCAACAAGTAGGTTTACAAAAGGAGTCTCTTCATGAATCCAATCTACATCATAACAATTCTCCTCAAGAACCTATCTCGTAACAATTCCCTTAATCTACATAATAATGAATCCTCTTTTCAACCTACATAATAATGATTCTCCTCCAAATCTACATAATAATGATTCTCATCCCCCTCCCCTCATGAAGAGAAAGCACTATCCTTTATACATGAGAGCTTTGAAAATAAGATAAACATCTCATAATTACAGATCCACTTTTCTCTCAACCCATTTCCCTTTATTACAAAATACAATCCCTTCAAATCCTCACACATGTCTCTCATATATCTTGGATAATATATGACAACTAAATCTCCATGATCTTCTCCTTGGATTAGTATTGAATTATCTCCTCAAATCTTGAAATGGTGGAGGAAGTATTCAAGAAGTCTTTTGAATTAATCCTTCACATATTCCTACACATGATAAAGCTCACACATTTTTGAGATATATGAAAACATGTCAATTTTCTAATATTTAATCACAAATTTCCTTTTAATACTAAAATAAATGATTTGGAAAATAATAAGGTTTAACCCATATTTAATTATGAAAATGGTATCATGAAAGGTTAATGGGGCGATGAAATGTGAAGACTGGTGAAGGGAAAGGTGGATGGAAAGACGACATTTCTGAGTCCCAACAAAAATATTAAGAACCAATAAATTCATACAAAAATATCAACAAGAAATTTGGTAAAAAAATAGACCACCTACTTATAAACCAAAGGCATGGTTATCAAGAGTGGAAGTAGCAAAGTCAACATGCAAAAGAAGAAAACCATAAATTTTCCTCTTCAAACAATCAATGTTTTATACCAACTTAGTGTATGTCATATCTTCCTTCTCATTCCCATGCCAATATAGCCAGTCATTAACCTTTTTAAGTAGAGATAGCATTGATGCAATTTGGTTGTTGTCTTGTTGCGACCAATTTTTTGGTTGTTGAGGCACAATCATGATCTTCATTTTCTATATGAAACCCACCATCCAATACATCCTCTATAAATTTCAAAATACAATTATTTGCTTCCTATTGGAGATGCTTAGCGATATCAATTGTTTCATTTACTCAATTTCCTTTGACCCATTACATGCCAGTACCTTCTAAAGTTCTTCTAAAGAAACTCTACTAACAGTTTGTATGTACGGTTGGACTTTATAGTTGTATTAAGATAATGGTGCTTCATTACACTGGTCATCGAAGGAGAATTTGATCTAATATATCCTTTATTAAAAATATGACATTTTTTGTCATTGCTAGTCTGACTTTCATATGAAAATGAAACCCTACCCTAAACTTGGTTATTAGGGATACAAGAGTGGACTTTCTAGAAACAACAAAGTATAGGAGAGCTTGATTCTTGGGTGTTTGTTCAACATAATGGGACAAATTCAATACAACATTCATTATGGAACCTACCAAAGAACAAACAATGTTTAAATATGTACATGGCTTCTAACTAAATAAGGATATGCACATAGTGATGTAAAGGAAGGATATACATGTACAGAGTTAAGTTTAAGAGAACTATTGCCAATCATGTATTTTCAGGTGTTTAATAAATAACATTATGAAGTAGACTATCTCATGCCTCTATAAAAAATACAAGGATATGTATGACCTTGAATTATCCCCGGTTGCAAGGGAATTGTCTTGAATGGCCCTATCCTAGCCCGACTTTCCAATAGACATAAACCACTTCTTGGTCTTTTCCACCTCCATTTTACTTCCATCTGATGACAAATTCTTTAAAGAATCCAAAATTGGCCTATAGTCCTTACCATAAGAAAAAACATTCTAAATCAAAGCAAGCTTCTCAAAACCCTTATCGTTGATCAATTCAGTGCCACCGGAGGAAACCCTAAAAGGCCTATTATTTTCAATGGATTCTAGCCTTTTGGTCATCACCTAGTAGTGGGTAATTCCTTCAATGAAATTCGAATTTGAACCTTTGTCGTTCGAATTTACATTTAAATTTGAATTTTTCTCATGGTAGAATTATGCTCATACTTGAAATTTACGTTGGTTTCTTATCAAATTTCTAATCGGAACTCTTACTAGTAAAAAATCTCATAAGAAACCAACATAAATTTCAAGCACAAACAAAATTTTTGGTCAAAAGTTTGAAAAGAAACCAAAAAAATTCTGATCATATTTATGTTAGTTTTTTTGTCAAATTTATGAGGGGAACTTTTGCTCTTGCTTGAAATTTATGTTGGTCACTTATCAAATTTCTAACTAGAACAAATTTTTGATTGGAAATTTTTTTGGTTATAAATCTAATAAGCGATCGATAGAAATTTCAATCATGAGAAGAATTCTACCATGATGTAAGATTCATGTATGGTGTAACAATGTCCTTGAAGTTTTTCCCAAATATGGATCAATAAAGGTTCGATCAAAGTTATAGATCGATGGAAATTCTAACTTTTTGTATTATTCGATTTTGGCAACTCTGGAAGGAAATTTTCAATATATTTGAGTTGTAGACTAATTTTGTAGAAAACATCCCTCTTGAGTTATCAGAATCTGACAATATAGGAAGTTAGAGTTTCCATCAATTTAAAACTTTGATCAATCTTTTGATGATCTGAGTCGATTGAGGATTGAGAAAAACCTCTAAGGGCATTGTTCCCATGATACATGGATATTAGATCTGTTATCGCACAAGTTGTAGGTTAGGAAAATCCCGACCCAACCACCAAAATGGAAACAACTAAGGGACGCTATACCCAATGTCACCTCTATATACGTCCTGCAGTTCGAGGGTGACTAGGTCACTCTAAGGAGGCGATCCTGGTGACCCTGGGGGGATTGAGATGGATGGAAGGAAAAGAAGAGGCATATCCCCCTAAAGTTCAATGATGGAAGAGGAAATATAGCTTTGATGACTCGTCTCTGGGTGGTTTAAGGTTGCCAAGTCTTTGGATGCTTGCAAAGGGTGTTTGTACCTGCTCGAGACACAAGAAAAGCCACACTTGCATATAGTAATGTTAGGTGGACAATAAAGTTAAGATTGATGTCCCTAATTGCAGAAACAATCAATGATATATATCATCACTTAAAATATAATAATGGCTACAATATAAGTGCTAAAAATTCCAATTGAATAAGCACGAGACAATCTAGTAAAAACTAGTTTAGCTCAACAATGTTAGAATGAGACTATAGCACAAAAAGCAAGATTGTCATAAGAAGCTAATTGTAGTGATATTTATCATCCTTGTGGCTGTAAAAAAATTGTTATTACAACAATATATTTGTTATCACACAAGTTGTAGGTTGGGGAAAGCTCGACCCAACCACCAATTTGCGACAACTAGGAGGGTACCTACCCATTATCACCTTAGGCAGGTGTCCCCGTCACTTTAGAGGTGAGGTAGTTACCTCAAGGGGGGAATCCCAGTGACCCTAGGGGGAAAAAGATGTAAAAGGATGAAGATGAAGAGGATGCCCCTAAAGTTCAATTCTAAGTGGTATGAAGATCTTGGGAAAGAGTCTTGGGAAGGTCCAAGGGTTGTCGAATGTGTTGAGTGACCTGCAAATAGTGAAGTACCTGCCCGAAACACAAGTAAACCAAGTATATGATGCAATATAATCAATTGGAAAAGAAAGTTAATATTTTTGTCCCTGATATAATTTATTAGTAACAATATATATCAGCAATGAAATGGCACAATAAGTTGTTAAATAAGTGCTAGAAATCATGTGAAATATGCAAGAGATAGACTAGCTAAACACTAGTGAAACTCAAGATTCAAAGACCAATATACTAGCATGAAAGATAAGGTTGTTGTAAAAACTTTATGTGGCAATATATATCAGCCTTATGGCTGTAAACAAAAACTTATTACAGCAATAAAATCAGCCACTAAAACTCCTCCAAACTTTGTCGAAAAGTGTGCTAGACCAAGTAGTATAAGTGGGCAAACTTTGGGCAAATTCGGTGGTTGATTGGAGATTTATTGAAGCAATTGGATTAGGGTTTCTACAGCCCTAATGGTTGAATATGTATGTTTTTAACAACATCAAGAACTACCCCTTTATAGGGGATGCCCTAGTGGATGGAAGGTTCTCTAAGCACAAGGAACACAACCCAAGTTTCAAAAAGTTAATACGACAAGAAATCATGTTTCCCAATACAATATTTTGTTTCTTCAATGAAAGATTATTCAGATTAGTGCCTTTAAAATTGTGTGAATGGGGTCTTTAACGCACAAGTTAGATCAGCAACAACCCTAGGGGTTTAAACCCTCTTACTCCCTAGGGTATGCCAACCAAACTTAGGGTAAATCTAGGAGGGTACACACACTCGTATTCCTCCTAGCAACCATTGCAAAAAAGAAATACTTAGAACTTTAACAAAGAGATGAATCAATGATAGAGGATGTATCTAGCATATTCCTCCCTAGGGATTCCACCAACAATAACCAAACTAAGCAAGAAATAAATAGCACGTGAGTATTTTTTCTTGCCTAATCCATGAAAATGAGATATCAAACCCTAGTTACCATGAAACATTCATCCAAGAGTAAAGAGAACAAGCCTTTAGGGGGGGAGGGGTGCATCACTCCTCCTCATCCATTCACCAAGAGACATTCATCAAAAGACATTACATAAGAGATAAACACCAAATTACCAAGAGTAGTGAAAATTCCATCCCAGTACTTCTCACAATGGGAGAGTTATATTATGAAATGAGATCTTATGATCTATATTTATACAAAATGTCTCCAAAATAGTTTTTCCACATAAATTTAGGTTAAACCACGAGACTAGGGGTCAACAACTCTAATATTTCCCCTTTTACAAAATAATATTAAACAATTCACTTAAAATTTACTTTTACACAAAAAGAAACCCTAATTCAAAGTGGTGTCACCCCTTTAGGGGATGTTTTGACACTAGGAGCAAGTCGTTGGTGTAGGAGGAGTGTAGTTAGGCTTCCCGAAGCCACATTTCAGGCATCCAAGTCACTTCCTTCATGGTCAAAGCCTCATTCTCCTCAAAACATCCATGTGTCAATGATTGGTAAGCTCGCCACCAAACCCTAGCCCTCCTAGATGGCATCATGCCTCGAAGGGTGACGTTTTTCCTCTCCTAGGAAAAATGATTGGCATGTGAGGGATAGGTTGTGTCATCCACCATGTCTTCTAGGCCTTTGAAGTTTCATCTCTCTCTTTCGGCATGCGGGCCATTTCCATCCAACCTGTGGGCTTCAAGCCCCATAGAAGACCAAGCTAGGCTTGTTCCTCCAAAATTATCCACCAACTAGGTCCTGCAAAGACAAATAAGCACGCCCTCCAAGGATCTCAAGTCAAAATATCATGATAAGTAAATCAATTCAATAAATGAGCCACCTAAGCATGTTCATCAAATATTACCATGTCAAACAAGTAAGTTCTCAAATACATTATGCGACTTGCCAAGCTTGGATATGGGAGGGTTGACGAGGTGTGCTATTGGGTAGATCTTTCCCTAGGCCAAGGAGTGTTTCCAAGATATCCCTCTCTAAGCCATGTAAAGTGGATGAAATGGTTAAGGGTTAAGACTCAATAAGCATGGGGTTCATGACATACAAGGGGTTGTAGTGTCTCACTCATGGTTGCCTTTGTAGAGGGTGTGTGGCACCTTCGCTTGCAATGCAAATTTTCCAAGCCCATATTTTTTCCATTCTTTGCTTCTTTCAAATTTTAGGGACAAGTTGAAGGCCATTGTCCTGGCATGGTGTCTAGATAATGACAGTGTCACTCACAAACACCTAGTGGAAATGAGAAGGTTGGATCATGATGGGACCCCCTTTCTCTCAGCCATGCAACTTAGAGCCATTACCCTAGCTTGGTGACCAGATGATGGTAATGGAATACCACTAAATATCCATGATCATGATAGGTTGGCTCGTGATTATACCTCCTATCCTCCAACTAACCCTTTAAGCATTCTTAATCATTATTCTTGTGGGTCTCCCTTTTCTTACAGATAAGCATTTCATTTCTTTCTTGGGGGATCCCTGGGCAAAGCATATCGAAGTTTTATACATAGTATTTTATCTTTTACCCAACAACAATCCCTCTGGGCCTTCATCCCCTTCTTCCCATAAAATGAGGGACAGCCCCTTCTTAGGTCAATACACCCTGAAATTCCAAGAGATAAGGAAATGGGGGGGTTTAAGTGATGAAAATTTGTAAGTATGGTCAGGAATGGTACGATGGTTCTTCAAGGGAGTGCCTAGTAGCAAACCCATCCCGAGGAAATACCACTTACTAGGGCACAATGTCAACCACCAAGGTGAAACAGGGAAAAAGGCATAATGTACAAGCATATGTCATGAAATCTAAAGTAGTCTAAGATACAACATACTCAAATGCCTCAAATATTGAAATGACACTCACCATAATACTTGACTTGTACATCATGGAGCAAGGCCCATTTCCTTCTGGAATCCAGTGGGTGTGGTGGATGCCATCCTGAAAATCTTGACATGTGTGGTGATGAGAAGGGTCTCCATCTGTGCAAGTGGGCATTGCTAGTCATGTAGTCTCTCGACGCTCCATATCTACAACCAAAGGAATGTGATACATGATCTCCTTAGTTATCCACAAAATGGGGATAACAATATTTAATCATTAAAACTTGCTCAAAACTTGCCAAAAGATGTGTTGTACTTAGTAGATTATGTGGCCAGATTTCAGGCAATTTTCAACAGTTAAATTAGGAATTATTGAAGAGTTTGGTTAGGGTTTTATGCATCCCTAATGGATGAAGATGCAATTTTGTAACAGCAGCAATAACTGTCCCTTTAGAGGGGACGCCCTAGTGGCTGAGAGGCTCTCTAAGCACAAGGAACACAACCCAAGTTACAAAAATTTATTACGACAAGAAATCATGTTTCCCAATGCAATATTTTGTTTCTCCAATGCAAGAATACTTCATATTAGTGTCTTTAAAATTTGGTGATGGAATCCTTAAAGCACAATCTAGATCAACAACAACCCTAGGGGTGTAAACCCCTTTACTCCCTAGGGTATGCCAACCAAACTTAGGGTAAATCTAGGAGGGTATACACACTCGTATTCCTCCTAGCAACCCTTGCAAAAAATAAAGACTTAAAACTGTTAAAAAATAGATGAAACAATGATGGAGGGTGTATCTAGCATACTCCTCCCTAGGGTTTCCACCAACAATAACCAAAGAACGAAAAAAAATAATAGCATATGCGAATTTTTCCTTAGCTAATCCAAGAAATGAGAGAACAAACCCTAGTTACCATGCAACATTCATCCAAGATTCAAGAGAGAAAGCCTTTAAGGGGTGTGCATCACTCCTCCTCATCCATTCACCAAGAGACATTCATCAAAAGACATTCCATAAAAGAGAAACACCAAAATCACCAAGAGTACCGAAAATTTCATCTCAATACTTCTCACAATGGGAGAGTTATGTTATGAAATGAGATCTTATTATCTCTATTTATACAAAATGTCTCCAAAATAGTTTTTCCACATAATATTAGGGTAAACCACAAGACTAGGGGTCAACAACCCCAATCTTGCCCCTTTTACAAAATAATATTAAACCGTTCACTTAAAATTTACTTTTACACAAAAAGAAACCTTAATTCAAAGTGATGTCACCCTTTTAGGGGATGTTTTGACACTAGGAGAAAATCGTTGGTGTAGGAGGAGTGTAGTTAGGCTTCCCAAAGCCGCATGTAGTCTAAGATACAACATACTCAAATGCCTCAAATATTGAAATGGAACTTACCATAATACCTAACTTGTACCTCATGGAGCAAGGCCCATTGCCTCTCGGAAGCAAGTTGGTGTGGTGGATGCCATTTGAAAATCTACAACCTTTGTGGTGATGATAAGGGTCCCCATCTGTGCAAAAGGATACTACTAGTAATGTAGTCTCTCGGCACTCCATATCTGAAACCTGAGGGCCTTGAGACACAATATCCTTGGTTATCCCAGAAAATGAGGATAACAAGATCGTGGTAAAATTTTGCTCATGTTGGAGCCATCTAATCTTGTAGCAAACTTACCTCTAGAGTTGTTGAAATTTGATAGTACAAAAAGTTAAAACTTCGATCAATATGGAACTCTAATTAAATCTTTTACAATCCAGGTCAATTTAGAATTGAAAAAAACCTCTAAGGACATCATTCCACTATACATAAATCTTAAATCATGGTAGAATTATGTTTATATTTAAATAAATAAAAAATCTATTAATTACCTTGAAAAGAATCAAAATAACATTTAATTTTAAAATGACATGTTTTTATTATTTAATATGGTTTTTACGAGTGGATGTTAAAGGTTTTTTTCTCATAACTAATAATGCAATAAAATAAATCATTCACATAAGTGTCTTGTAACCCCCAACACATAAATATTTGAGTTTAGTTCAGGTGGTTGGGAAGAATGATTGTTATCCCATCTTCATGTGAGCACCCTAAAAAAAAATTATCTTTACACGTAGTTATATTAAATTCATTTTAACTTCTAATTTAAAGGGGTCAAATGCTTTTTAAAGTGCAAACTTTTTTTAAGATACAAAATATTGAAGTTTACAAAATAAAAATAAAAAATTGATAGATTGAATTTATAATGAATCTAAGTTATATGGAGTGTAAACTTGGCAAGTAACTTATTAGACACTTTAGAATGTGCCTCTAAACTCAATAAAATTTCCTATTTAACATAAACTTTAAAATCACCAATCACCAAAAGTTATCTTAACATAAAGAAAAATATAGTAAATTTTTAATTGGTATAAATTTATTATATCAAAAGAAACAAAATACATTTTACAATCAAATACTAATGATATATGTATTGTGATATAATATTTAAATCAATTCAATATAACAAAATTGAAAATTAAAAAAAATATCAAACATTAATATATATACTAAAAACTAAAATATATCTTAAAAGGAAAGATTAAACCATATAATAATAATATAATTTTAAAAGAATATATATATATATAACTTAATTCAAATTTAATAATATAATTTATATTTATAAATATTTTTATTTTTTATTAATATTTAAAGGTTTTTTTAAGAATTTATAAATTATTATCATGCACATAATTTATAATATGATTAAATTTATTTATACTAAAAGAAATAGATTCTATTAATTTATGTTTTTAAGTTTAATAAATTTAGTTAATTGTGTTTAGTTTGGATGGTTGAGATAAAGTTATCTTCTCCTATGAATTCAATTCTAACAAATAATATATCATAATGAATATATTAACTTAATGATTTTGAGCTCTTTGATTGAAGAAACTTTGTGCCCTAAAAATTTTAAAGTTTCCCTAAATACCATTCTAGAAATAAAGAAAAGTAATTCAAAAATTCAAGATAATTTTTAATTTAAAAAAAAAATTAATAAATATTTAACTAATTCCTTACCATTAGGTCAATCTATACCGACATGTAGACGATAAAACTCAGACGAGCGATATTTCGATTCTCCACGTATAACAATTCATATACTTTTAGCTCGAATCTACTCAATATGCTAATATTTAATTATTGATATAACTAGTACAACAATAAAAACCTATTAAATATACACATTGTCAATAGGTACTAGCTAGTGTGCTAAATCCAAATTTTAATCATTTAAACGTGACAATCATATAGTGTTACAGTAATTTCTTAATATGATTAGGTAAATGTTAAAAGATAAACAGGTTAACGAATGCATTCAAAAATACAAGGAAGTTATGAAGAGGAAATCACATTCATTGATTTGGGAGGACGACTAAGAATATGCCCACATCTTCAATTGTTAGTCATCAAATTAGAATTTTAGATTAAAAGGTGATTAATTATGCTCATTATCAATAGAATAGATATACGACTTAATAAGATTTAATTAAATCCATTACAAGCTTCAATAACACCCTTCAAAAGCCTTTTAAAATTAAAAAAAACGAAGAGGTTCGTCGACGCATACAGAAAGCCACGACTACCCATATTAAACCCCACAAGTGCCATCGCCAAAAGAATTGTTTATACAGACTTCGATAATGCTGCAGAATAGGCCATAACAATCCAGGCACTACAGTTCAGTGAAGAAGAAATGGTGAAGAAAAGAATATCGGAAAAACCCACTTGGGATGACTGGAAATCCCAAGAACGACCCAAAGCAGTACAGATGAAGCTGAAAACGAGCAGCCGACGGCCAAACTCAAACGATGGCAGCGAGAGCGCAGATCAAATTGGCAGCCGGCGGCCAA
This sequence comes from Picea engelmannii, assembly GCA_009831015.1. NCBI lineage: Eukaryota > Viridiplantae > Streptophyta > Pinopsida > Pinales > Pinaceae > Picea > Picea engelmannii. Next base: position 169,436 of record ML799390.1, read on the forward strand.
ACTCAAACGATGACAGCGAGAGCGCAGATCAAGTAGGCACGGAGAAGAAGAGAAGCGTGGAATCAAAGTCGGTCGGAATAGCCGGTTCCAAAGATCGGGCGAGAGTGGGAAGTTACGTTCGTTTTCGTAAAGGACCGGTGCCGGGCATTGAAACATCAGTAGCCAAAATACTGAAGGTGGAGCGCACCTCCGCTCGAGGAGTCTCCACTGTCCACGTCCGATGGTTTTACAGGCCAGAAGATACTCGCTGCGGAAGACGGCCTTACCATGGCCGGATGGAGCTCCTGCTCTCCGATCACGTGACAATTGAATCATCGACCTTCGTAGTTGAGCTTTGCCGAGTATTTACGATTGACTCTTATATTTCTAAGAGGCTCACCAGCGCAGATAGGTGTAGTTACTACTGGCGCTTCCATTATGAGATTGCTACAGGGAATTGTGTGCGCTTCCCTGCGTATTGCCTAAAGTGCGGATCCACTCTTGCTTTCCAGGTCGTGACTGTGCAAGGTCAAGAATCGTGCGACGTTCCGGTTTTTCATTGTACCTCGTGCAATCAACAGCCGGGCAAAAAATAATTCAACTCCTCCATCCATTTAATCTTTCCGCATCCATTTTTATAGATTTTGACATACTATTAAACGTGACCTTATTCAAATTCCATCTGTATCTTCAGGATTTCCTCCATAAATCTTCTCCATCAACCACTATCTTTTTGTTCTACAGCCAAAGAGATATTGCTTCGGTTGCTGTCCCATTCTGGAAACTGTAAATC
>ML799391.1:0-14459 GCA_009831015.1 Picea engelmannii
TTCTAACATCCTTCCTTCTCATGCATTAGGCTTAGATAGATTCGAAATAAATTCAGTGTCCATGATAAGCACTTTTCTGTCTAGGGTTAAGGTCAAACCTTAGAGGTCGATCTACTTGTCCGCAGGCAGATTTTCCTACAACACCAACAAACTGCTAATTTTTAGGAAGTTATTGGAAGTCATTAATAAATTTGTTGCCAACTCACTGCACAAGGTTTTAATGGAGATTAATATTAGGTGCATGTGTCCTTTAGCATCTAACTGATCTCAGAGAATTCATTAGAACCCTCCTTGACAGGTGGCAACCTCTAAACAAGGAGAATATCCAAAAACTATGCAAAATAGAGAGTTTGGAGTGCCAATTTGTAGCACACTGGTGTTTTAAGTTTATCTCTCAAATTCCAAATCAGGCCAGGATTAATTTTGGTCAACTAATCAATACCAATATCATTCTCCTTCAAAAAAAAATTCATAATAACCCCATCACTATTCCAAAGTTATGATCAAATCTTTAGAAGGCTCTGCTACAGGAAATGAGTTCACAGCACGAATAGATGAGTTAGCCAAAACCCTTCTTCTAGTATTTAAAATAACATGAAAAACCTTATGGTATCTCGTAAAACTGGGATTGATGTATATGACATCAAATTTTAACAGGTGTGCTTGCAATATATCTAACTTCCAATGCTCCTCCTTAACCAATTCGCAACACCTGTCAAATATAGCTTGCACACTTTGAGGTGGTTGTTAGTTGATGGTATGACATAATCCTTGGAGAAGTGGCTAAATGGTAGCCTCTAAAAACCATAAATCCCCCTTGAAATGATCCTATAACTTATGAAACCCTATGACTCAAAAACAAAACTTACGTGATTTTTTGATGCTTACAAATATGTGTGTTAACATATGGCTCCATATGGGATGGCATGATGCCCGTGAGCTTCCAAGAACATGTAGTTCCAGTGCCTTACCCAAGGGCTATGGGGTCATTATTATTTTATCTACTGCAAACCAAATGCTTTCATAGAAAGCTTATTTATATATGTAATCCTACTCTAATCTATCCAACTGATCTCATTTGCTTAATTGAAGTCATACTTCCAATGCAACCAAGTGAGTATTGTATTGATGAAAATAACTCCTACCATGAAACTATTAGAAATAATTTTCAAGTGATATGAAGCTTGTAGCAAGAGGTTAGTAAGCAATGGATGCTTACAACTATGATCTAAAATCATACCAACAACTGGATCATTAGAAGCCTTTAAAAATATAACTCTATGTAAAAATCCACAAGATCATGAAACTTATGAAAACACATTTCTAGTTGGTTAAGAAAATCATCTTGCTCCTCTGTGAAGGTTGATTCATCAATAAAATGATGGTCCTCATATACTTCATAGCTACTCATATTTTGTTTGATGTATTTTGCAAGTGCAAGTACATAAAAGATAGACATTTCCTCGCTGATCCTTGGAGTTTTATACTCATCAATAGGTGATAAAGAGAATTCCAGTTGTTGCTACAATTCTTCCTGATATTCTTCACTATCATATACCAATGGCATAGATTCCAAAATATCTGATCCAGATTTATGTAGGAATGGAATGTAAGAAGAAAATAACATAGTGTGCACAATAGTATTCCAGAGAACACAGTGATACAGTAAACACACACTTCTATTACTTAATGAAATAGAGAAACTGTAAAAAAATTTAACAATACATAGCTAGAATGGTGGTAGCATATCCTTGATAAGAGATGTGGCGTCTATGCTCATCCGTGACCAAGATTATTAAAAAAAGAGGTCGAAGGGCCTTATTTATCAAAAGCAGGAAGGTAGAAACCAAAAACCTAACCCTAGAAGATGAAACGCCAAAAGTCAAGTGGGCCCTGTTTGGGTAAGTTAGTCCATCAATTTCCTAGAGTCATAACTATTGCATACGATCTTTGTTTAGGGCGCACGATAGCTCGTTGGAAAGATCTATCCGAGGCCTACAACGATCGAGACAAAATAGCATCTACGATGTTATTTTTTAAGAGCAACATACCCAAAAAAACATCGTTTAGGGCCTCAAAATGGCCCTGAAAGTTCAGGACCCGAAACAACTACTAAAAATAGTAAATTACCAGAAATGCCAGAAAACTGTTTTGAGCCAGATGGAAAGGTGGGTGGCCATTGATACCCATTTGGATCAATATCACATGTTGATATATCGATCTACTCATTATCATTTGAATACTCAAAGGAAACAAATTGATTTTCATGACAACTTAAAACAGTAGATACATTTGATACAATGTCAAAAGTATCTACATTATGGCTATCACTTTGAACATCATCATCCTCTTGATCATTATGAAAAGTATCTTCTATTGCAACATACTCTTTATGACTGTTTGATCCTTTACTTAACAAATCGAATTCAAAACAACATTCTTGATAAAGGAAATCAGTTGCAAATCTCTCTTTGCAAAACAAACGAAATGCAACATGGAAATGTCTTACTGAAGTAATACAAGAAACTAAGATTGACCTACACCAATCATGAGCTTCTCCATCTAAGAGTATGTAAATAATTTGATGAGGACATCTTCATGTATAAATTTGAGCTTAAGTATGCACTCGTCAAAATCTAGTAAAAACTCAGCTGGAATTTCCTAATTTTCCCCTCTAAACCTAGGAAGGAAGCCTTCCCATTCACTTTTATTAGGCATAAGGTTTGGAAAGCTAGATATATTTGAGAAATCACAAAATTCTTACCTCTAAGAAATATTCTTGTCCATTTCAAACCAATGGAGTTGCCCATAGATTCATCTATGATGAAGTTGGAGTCGCCAGGTAGAATATTGCAATCAAGCTTGCTTCCTGCTCTTGTCTACAATCAAGAGCTGGATCTGATCGTTTTCGTTCACCCATGGAAGATTTCTTCACTTCCGTCCCTGACAACGATGCCAAAAATGTTAGCACTGGGAGTCACTCGTAGACTATTAGAGGATAAATCCAGTACCCATTTGATTTAAATTATTAAAACAAGTTATACTTTGTGGATCAACAAGAGAAGAATAAAAGGGAAGGCATCAAACTACTTGTAAATGCATTATGTTGGGCATGGAGTCATAACATTCTGCAGATCAAAGGAAATCATGCCGCCTACCAGAAAAAAGGATTATGAAAATATGGGTAGAAGAAGAGAAGGTAAACAAAAAGAATAATGTCCACATAACAAAGATCATTTCTGTAAGATAGATTAAAGAGTGCTTGAACTATAATCAATGATTAACATACAACTACCACAAACCCTTTGCAGCTCATGAATCCATTAACCAAAGGCAGCTTTTGATATTCAAAATATGTAAATATTACTCAATCAATATGATAAGAAATAATGGAAACAAGAGAAAAATAGTCTGGTATCACAACTTTCACGAATCTCTAATGGAAGAAATGCCTACAACACGTGCCCTCGGGCTTACAAAATACACAGATAAACTTCCCTTAGAGCTCTCTCCTCTCTTGGATCATGAATCCAACCCTTTTTCTTTATCCCTTTCACCCATTAAATAGAAAATAACATACATAATATGCTTAGGAGGTTGAAACCCATCTTGTCCATTGGATTATAGGCCTTGGAGAGAGATGGAAATAGTGAGAGAGACAAGAATCCAACAAACTGCTAATTTTTCAGGAAGTTGTTGGAAGTCATTAATAAATATGTTTCCAACTCACTGCATGAGGTTTTAATGGAGCTAAATATTAGTTGCATGTGTCCTTCATAATCTAATTGATATCTGAGAATTCACGCGAACCCTCCTTGACATGTGGCAACCTCCAAACAAGGCGAATATCCAAAAACTATGCAAAACAAAGAGCTTGCAACGCCAATTTATAGTGCAATAGTGCTTTATTTTTATCTCTCAAATGACAAAATGGGTCAGGCGGAATTTTTGTTAGTAGGTTAATACCAATATCATTCTCCTTCAAAACAAAATTCATAAGAACCCACATCACCATTCAAAAGTTATGATCAAATCATTAGAGGGATCTCCTACAAGAAATGAGTTCGCAGCGCCAATAGATGAGTTAGCCAAAACCCTTCATTCATTCTTTAAAATAGCATGAAAAACCTCATGGAGTATCTCGTAAACCTGGGATTGATGTAGATTTCATCAAATTTTAACATGTGTGCTAGTAAGCTATCTATCCTCCAATGCTCCTCCTTAACCAATTCACAACACCTGTTTAACATAGCTTGCACACTTCGATGAGGTTCTTAGTATATGGTATGACATAATCCATGGAGAATTGGTTAAATGGTAGGCTCTGAAAAACATAAATCCTCCTTGACATGATCCTATAACTTATGAAATCCTATGAATCAAAATAAATACTGACATGATTTTTTTACCCCTACAAATCTATGTGTTAACACCCATGGTCCTAGCTCTTGGACTTGTGAAGGTTATTAAGCAGGGAAGTGTTGATACACACTCCGATGAAATTTTCTCCAGAAGAATTACAAGACTGCAAAGGGAGGAGTCCTGAGAACCATCCACTCAACTGTAGATTAAGCCCCAACCGTCGATTTGTGTGAAGCCTCATATGAATTCAACCCCCCCTCAGTGTCAATTGTACATTTCAATAATTGGTATCAGAGAAAGTGCCTTTTGCATAGTTTAAACACTGGAAGGTAGATTATGAAGAAATGGGTGGAAAAATGGCTCTCTCCACAAATGAAGATCCCTTATTTTATGGAATATACTACTTTTCATGGAGGGAAATAATGAAACAATATTGAAGTCAGGAGGATATGATGTTTCAGATTCAGTAGTATCTAAACCTTGGTACTCAACTACGTCGAAGAACAAAACGAAATCTGCAAAAGAAGAAAAGAAAAATAATTCAATAGCATTAAAGGCAATCCAAAATGGACTATCAAATCAAGTCAAAGAAAATATGGGACACAACACCTTTGTTAAAGTTCTATGGCTCCATGTAGAGAATTATTATCAAAATATAGAACAAAACAAAGAAATGGAGAAATGAAATCAGATTGAGAACAAACTACAAATAAAGAGAATTCTGATCAGAATAAATAACAAAACATGGAAGAGGACAATTCCATCAAAGAATTGATGCAAACCCCAGTCATCAACATAGAAGACTACTACATCAAGGAATTGATGAATACCTCAATATTCACTAAAGAAAACCTATTAGATTTTAAGAATGATGTTATAACTATATTTTAAGTGATTAGTAGTCTTCAACATAGAAACAAATGGTTTATATATTGAAGTTACTAAGTATGTTCTTGACTAGCTTGAATACATAGTTACGTGCACTTTTGAAGAGTTGGAGAAACTTCAAAAGAAAGATACTTTGATACTACAACAGTTAGATCAATATAACCATGAAGAGCATGAACAAAATATTCAGCTAGAAAACAAAGAAGAAGAAAACAAAAGATTGAAGACCAAAGTTTCTAACCTAGTAGAAGAAATGGAAGAACTAAGGACACATGGAAATAAAAGAAAAGAAGTACTAGAAGAGACAGAAGAAATGGTCATCAATCTAAAGGCTCAACTTGAAGGAGATAAGGAAAAAGAAGAAGCCTTGGAGATTCAATTGACTAAAAAGGAAGAAACATGTAACATGTTGGAAATGGAAGTTGTCAACCTCAAAAAGAAGAATGAAAAGGAAAAGCAACTGTCAAATTCTAGAATAGCTCAGCTATCCTAGATAGGATCTAGAACAATCAAATACCAACTGATGAAAAAACCAGTCTTGGATACAATAAGAAAGAAGAAGGTGGAAAATGGAGCACCATTCAAAAACATGATAAAGGATCATTCTCATCAAAATAAAAATGTATAGTCAAAAATCTAAAACAAACCATGAACTTTGTCAAGGAATCTATAAAAGTAAAAAATAGGAGACATATCAAAAGATGAATTTCTCTTGTCATAACAGACCTAAGTATGGAATCACCTTCAATGGTTATTGATTTTCTTGTAATAACTTTGGTCACAAATCATTGGAATGCAAGAGTCCTGAAAAGAAAAATTCAGGAAGGTCCAAAAACTTACTGAGATGTTGGAGATGCAATTATGTTGGCAACACAACAAAATTTTGTCATACAATAAGATGTTACAAATGTGATAAGTTTGGTCACAAATCCAAAAAATGCAGAAAATAAAGAAGTCAAACCATGAGAAATAATTCAGACAAGTTAGGAATAAAATCTAATGAAGGTTGGAAGAAAAGAAGAAATGACAAGTCTCAAAGAACAAATCTAGAAAAGAAAGATCCTATAAACAAAATATCTGATGAAAAAGTATGGAGAAGAAACTATGAAATAGAAAACAAGGGAGGTGAGTTGGCACCTGAAATTGAAGAAGTTTCACTTACACATAATAGTGATGAATCTTCAATAGCATATCAAACAAAAGAATTCAACAGTGAAAATCTTGGAAGTTTTCCAATGTTATTTTCATGAACTACTAAATTTCCCCTCAACAGAAAATATGTATAAAAGGAAGGAAAAACATGATTAATAATATGGAGTGCATAAACCTAGTTAGAAGAGGATTATAACCTAAGCATCATGACAAACTAAAGCATGTTTTAAGTATTTGAGGTAGTAGTACAAACAAACAGATGAAAGGACCAATTCAATCTTATTTTTAAGGGATAGAGGTTGAAATTGGTTTTTGTAGAGTCAAAGTACTGTGAATAAGATATTAAATTGGTTGAAAATTGGAAATTAAATTAATTTGTGTCAATCAGTGGTATTCTTCTGAAAGAACATAATATCAACAAGAATAAAGAAACATAATATTATTGAGTTTCACACCCTTGTCCTTTAGGACAAAGGAGAATAGAGTAAAACCCTAGGAAAAAGTAAAAACTCAGGGGGATTATTTAATGTGGTTATCAAATGAGGAAGTATTTGATTAGGTTTAAAATACTTGATCACTACAAAATTGGTATCAATAAGGCTACCTATTTGAACAAAAAAAACCAAGAGATTGAGATAACAACTGGCACATTCACAGGGGGAGAAAATAGTAAAATCTTAAACTTTTTTTCACTGATGTCAAAGGGGGAGAAAAATAGTAAAACAAATTTGGTATCTATATTTGGTATACATAAAAGGTCAAACCTCCAACCTGAATATGAGATCAGTGTCAGGGGAAAAAAAAGTATTTGTTTTACAAATATGTTTCCCTCAATGACAAAGGGGGAGATTGTTGGCATTATTGATAGTGTGTTGTCATTGATGGCAACATGAGTCAAACATGTACAATAATCAGAGAAAAAGGAAGATCACCTTGGGGTAGAGGAAGATCACCTAGTGGTAGAAGAAATTCATGATCGATCACGATAGGATCAACAATGATCCTATCATTCTAAATCTCATGAGAGGTATCATGCAAAGAATCCATGTAAAGAAGGAATAACGAAGCATAAGGAATTAAGAGCTCATCAGAGTTAGCGACTAAATATTAATGCATAAAAGAGTGCACAAATAGTTATTAAAATCTCAGTACAAATAGTGATGAACGAATTAGAAGCAAGAAACATTAATTGAATCTCAGAAGGGAGAGCACATTGCAGAAACGCTATCGATATTGACATCCCCACAGTAAAAATCCAAAAGAATTGAGGAGTAATCCTATCTTCTTATGTAGTTTTCAGGAAAAATTAGGACCATCATTTCGAGGGGAAGTTAGAGGTTACGAATAATTAAATCCCAACCATCATATCAAGATAAATAGTCCTCAACTGTAGATCACTGAAAAGAGTAGGAATGATTTGGGAATGATTTATATCATGATATATAGATTAAATATAGACTGTTAGATCGACTACTAAGAGTCATGGACCATTAATCATGGAAATTATGTACGCATGGTCAGCCCAACATTGACCACTTCGGATAATATTGACCAAAGGAAATTTGCATGAAGGAAATTCAGCCGAATCTGAAGTTTCGAAGTAAAAGTAAGTCATCGGATATAAGGAGCACTTTGATATCAATCATAGCCATCAGATCAGGGTTATGTAGCATCATTCAACTCTAGCATTGACCACTCCAACGAAAAGAAGACAAGAACATATGAATTCACCCAAAGGCTGGAGCCCTGAATTTCTGAAGTAAATGAGGGTCATCAGATCTGTACATGCATGGTGACCATTGTATTGGGATAGGAAGGTCCAATTGTGGCCAAATTCAATGTTGACCACTTCAACAAAAAAGGGTTTAGAACATATGATTTCACTCTAAGGTCGGAGCTCCGAAGTCATGAAGTAAGACATGTGGCACACACATTGAGATCCCATGTCATTATAGTCCACATCAACAAGACCACGTCGAAAAGGAAACATGGCACATTTAGATGGTGACAAGTGTCAATGTCCATTTGGAATTTTAGGTATAAGTAAGTCACAAATCTAAGTGACACATGGAAACCACTCGTCGAGTTCCACATCAACAACAACGTCAACAATATAAGTAACTCTGGGAGTATGTCCTTTGGGGAAAACTAGTTTTTACCACCACCAACTGCCTGAAGCACGAAGTCATTCTCGATCATTGATCAAGCACAAGTAAAGGAAGAGGATAGGAGTCATTCATGTTTTTTATCCGATATATAGATAAAAAAGTATAAGATGTTTCAGAAGTAAACCAAAGAAGTTTGGAATACCACCCATCCAAGCTATGAAATGATGTGTGTATGATGTGTGGACAGAAGGGACTCGCGTGGTTTATGTTTCATAGGTTGGAATAATAATTATCCCTCGTGCAAGTTTAAACTCTGAAACAAATCCTGACCGTCCATCTCAACCTTTGATGAAATTCATAGATGTTGGATTAAACTAGTGTAAGGATAACATAAGGATTGAAGCTAGACCATTGATTTGGCTCTGGGAATCATGCTAAACATTGGATCAACTATTGTAAGATCTAATCACTTCAGGACGTTCAAAATTCAGAATATTGGATGCTTGTAAGGGAGAAAACTCCCGAAGGCCGAAGTCCGGAGGACTAGGTTCCAGCCCCCGATCATGAGTTACAAACACATAAGGTATTAGGCGTCAGGAACATCTCTTAAATTAATAATCTCATGGTCCTATATCCTAGACTTATAAAGGTTATTAAGAAGGGAAGTGTTGATACACACTTCGGTGGAATTTTCTCCGAAATAATTAGAATACTGCAAAGGGAGAAGTCCCAAAACGCCAAAGTTCCGAAGAGAACGAGAACCATCCACTTAACTGCAGATTAAGTCTCGATTGTCAATTTATGTGAATCCTCATATGTACTCACCCTCTGTCACATGTCAAGGTCATATGTAAAGTGGTGATAAGATAAAGAGTCAATTAGGTTAACACCTGGTCATGATATATGGTCACTTGGTGAAATGAAGTGCCTGCGGGCTAAAACATAAAACAAGCCTCGCACCATATGTATCTAGATGTTGGTCACAAAAGTTTGGTCATATGAAAAATGAAGGGGAGTCACAAGCTAGAACCTGTCCATTCTAGGTACAATAAAATGCACTAGATAGTGAAAGTATGGGATTAAAGTTACGAAGTCGGTTGATGCCTGTGATTGACTCTTTAAAACTTTGATCAAGATATATATGATGAAAAATTATCACTCTCACAATATTGTTTGAATAATAATAGAGGAAGATAAAATAGATATTAAGTCGATAGTAATGAGCCCACAGTCATTTGAAAATAATGGTTTGAAGGAAGTGCATGTCTATAGATATTCAAATACAGAACAAGTAAAACGATCAATGATGGGATAAAATACTGAAACAATTTGCAAGGGATTTGAAGTCTTTAAAATAATAATAATAATAATAATAATAGAAGTTATTATTAATTTAAATGAAGAGGTTCAATGTTTCATTCCAAAAGGACACATTGTTTCAAATTCACACCAGTTGGAAGACTATATAAACAAGAAAGAATGGTGAGAAGAATGTGTCTTGGTGGATTAAATATATATGTATGTATAATGTATTGAATGGAAGTTCATTCTATCAGGTTGGTGCATGTTTACAAGATGAGTCTTCTTATGAGGATTGGATTCCTCACATATTAGTTGGATCTGAGATCAACAAGCTAAGTCTTGTTATGAGGGTTGGATTCATCATTTCTTAGTTGGATCTGAGAACTACAATTTGGGTCTTGTATCAGAGATTTGGATCTCTCATAGTCAGTTGAAGTTGGATATATTAAAGGATTGATTTTATATGTATTCATACAGGTTAAATAAGTAAAAGAAAAACATTTTACCTACTTCATACAGTGTGTGTTACACATGTTTGTGAATACTTAATTGAGCTACACATATCTTATTCAGTTAATTCAATTAATCTATGAAATTTTGAAAAACAACCAAAAGTTCCAGACATTGATTCACCCCCCCTCTCAATGTCAAGTGTACATTTCAACAAGAACAAGTGAGAGAAACCACCAACAAATAATTATTTTGCTGATTGGAATTATATAGGATTGAGTGGATGGGATCTATGGAAGAAAAGTGTGGAGAATGAAAGTATAGAAGGGAATGTTCAGGCCATGGAATCCAATGAAGGAAGATACTTAAAGATGGTTGAAAACAAAGGAACTTGATTTTTCTCAAAAATACAATAGAAACCCTAACTTAACACTATAAAAATATCTTGACAAATATGTGTTTATCGAATTGCATGAGGTATTTTTCTGTCATTTCCCGCATTTGTTGTAGGAGTAGTTATTGAGGTTAAAGGACAACCACCCTACAAATTGAATGAGATAGATATAGTGGAATCCTCTAGAAATCACACAGTTACAACAAGTTAATAATAGATTTACGCATGCAATAGATTTATGGTTACACAATATTTTTGTAGGATTTATCACTGAATTTTCATTAGATACCACAAATTCCTACACCGCGGCAGAGAAAGATTTTCTAAAGGGACCCAGAGGTAGGTACATCAGATCGTTGTACACTTCAATCGATATTTTATTGTATGACTGATCCATATGATTTTTTAGAACGAAATGAATGCAGAGATATTACAAAGAAATACACATAAATAATGCTAGAATCAGATAAATAAAGTAATACATGGTTTCTATTAATGAAAGAAATGTACAAAGACTGTAAAACTACTGAGTGAAAGACTCCCTAGAATGGTGGCATCTTATCTTTGAGAAGAGATGTGCCCACTACTCGCATTTGCAAGAAGATGATTGTTACAATGAGGCTCCAAAAGCCTTTTTAACATAAGTAAAATCCAAAACCCTAACCCTGGAAGATGAAAAGCCAAAAGGTTTGTGGTTCCCTATGGGGGTAGTTGATACGTCAACTTCCCGGGGGAGTAACTTTTGCATACGATCTCTGTTTGGGGCTCTCAATACACCGTTGGAAAGGTATAACCAGGAATAACAATTTTTAACTAGCCTAGGTCAATGCATTTATTATTCACTTGGGCCCCAAATCCCCAAAAAACTTCGTTTAGGGCCTCAAAATGACCTTAGAAGTTTGGAACCCGAAAAACTACCGAAACACTGCCAAGGTGGAAAACTACTTTTCGAGCCAGTGGAATAGGTGGGTGGCCACCGATATCCACCTGGATCAATCCACCCTCCTTAAGAAGCAGTGGTATCCATTGCGTTGAGTTCCTAGGGGAGAGGGGTTTGGATCTTGGTGAGCTTCTTGCCTTGTTGGAGAAGTTGTGATACTTAGCTTGTTGAAGGCTATCACAAACCTGTTGTTGGTAGGGATGAGTCTGTTCAACCAATTGAGCTACCTGAGATGATTTTTTGCAAAAGGAATCTTTTCACTTTGTTGCAATCATTTCGACTTGCTTCTGTTGGATATAAGGTTCTTGGTCTGAGCCTATAATGGCTGCAGTATCATTTTGTTCATATTTCAAATAGATTGTGAAGAAGCTGAATTTTGTAGTATGAGATACTACCTTGCGACATTGTTTAGGAGGGATAGTATTCGGAATTACCTCTGGTATTTTGTAGAGATGACCCCCCAGAGTAACAATGACACTACGAGGTCGAGACTCATAAATAGCATGGGGCTTCCACATATATGGTTGGCCCAATACAACATCACAAACATATAGCAAGGAAACATCACATAATACCTCATGTTTGAAGGGATGGATGCCATATGAAAATTGACACTGTTGGCTAACACGAAGATATCGTCCTTGACGAAGCCACCCGATGTTGTATGGTTGCGGGTGTGGTGTTGTCTAAAATCCCATCTGTTTGACGACCTCTGCTAAGATGATGTTCTTCTAGCTTCCTCTATCAATAATAAAATGCAGTGGGTCCCCTTCACCCAAATATGTGAATGAAAAAGGCACCCCCCCTCTTCAGGATCTATTGGTTCTTCTGGTTGAATTGTTGCAGTCACGACAATAGAAGTGGGATCTGCATCGATGATCTGTCTTTTATCGATATTTTTTCAATCAGGTTTTGAATCAAGGTTCGGCTCCTTGTCTTTGATATCAGCCACCAATGACTATTTTGAGTGACATTCATTGGTGTTGTGCTAGGGGATTTGTGGAAATCACACCATTTTCCAGTGTCCTTCTTTATCCTCCCGTGACCCTTATTTTCCTATGGCTTAGACTGGTTTTCAAGAAGTTGTTTCTTAGGGTCTTCTTTCTCATACTTTGGTTGTTGCGAATTTGCAGATCTAAACTCCCATTTGTTCTGGTTCCTAAATTTCTACTTGATTTTAACAACATATTGATACACATCACCGAGTGATGAGATAACTAGAAAATCCATTTCAATTTGGATGTATCTGTGTAGAGCCTCGTGGTGTTTCAGAACCAAATGTCAATAATAGTCTTTGATACCCATCTTGGTGTGCAAGGTATGGAAGGTATTGGTGAACTTCGACACTGCTCGGCCCCTCTCTTGCCGCAATGTGGTCCATCTCATGTACTGGTCTTAATATTTTCCAACAGGGTAATATTGTTTCTTGACCGCATCCACAAAAAAATCCAAAGTGGGACCAACCCCATATATTCTGGAATCCTCTATGGAACTTTGCTCCCAATATCTTTCCCACCAGTGTATGACATGGGGGAGATCCTTAAGGAGTGTGAAGGTGATCTTTTCCCTGTCAGAAAAATGGTGAGTAGAGAAATAACCTTCTAGCAGATTTAACCATTTGTTTAGGGCATCCGAATCTATCTGACCTTCAAATACATGAATACCAAATTTAACCTATACCTTGAAAGGAGAGGTGCATCCAAAGTGGCTTCTTGATGAAGACGCATATGTTGTTATCGGTAGGCGTTGAAGGATGTGGGAAAGATTCTCCATCATTTCGTCCCTCTGTCACGTGAGAGCTTGCTAAAGCAACAAATTAATAGAGTCTTCTACTCCGTCATTTTTATTTTCTTCTACCATGGAGGGTTTCTTAGGTGTGCGAGAGTGATTTTCCTCAAGAGAGACAAGATCAAGACCCAAATTTCTATACCCGGACCTCGTCGGGGACATGCAGTGAAAAAAGATCAAGAGTAGCCTACTCTGATACCATTGATCCAGATTATTTTTTAGAACGAAATGAAAGAAGAGATATTACAATGAAATACACATAAATATTGCAAGAAACATAGAAATACAATAATACATGATTTCTATTAATGAAATAAATGTGCAGAGAATGTAAAAACACATAGTGAAAGACTCTCTATAATGGTGGAAGCTTATCTATGAGAAGAGATGTGTCCACTACTTGCATTCGCAAGAAGATGATTGTTACACTGAGGTTCCAAATACCTTTTTAACATAACTAAAATCCAAAACCCTAACCCCGAAAGATGAAAAGGAAAAAGTTTTGCGGGCCCCGATGGGGGTAGTTGATACGTCAACTTCCCGAGGGCGTAACGTTTTCATACGATCTCTATTTGGGGTGCTCAATACACCATTGGAAAGGTATAACCGAGAAGAAATATTTTCGAGTGGCTAGAGTTAGTGCCTTTATCAATCAAATGTGCCCCAAATCCCCAAAAAATGTCGTTTAGGGCCTTAAAACGACCCCAAAAGTTTAGGACCCGAAAAATTGCCGAAAAATTGCCAAGGTGGAAAACTATTTTTCGAGCTAGTGGAATATGTGGGTGGCCACCGGTATCCACCTAGATCAATGAAAACGGTGTGATTACCATGGAATCAAAAATATAAAATTCCCTATGTGCATGGGGGAGGGAGGGAAGCATTGACCGGAGGTTGAGATATGGAAAAAGGAGATGTATAAAGGAAAGAAGAAGGAGGCCATGGACCCAATCATGATGGAAGAAGACTAGATAAATTAGATAATGGAAAAATCTGGAAAGACGTGCAGTGGAATACCCTACCAATATAAAATGAATAACAAGAAGAGACCCATAACTGATAGAGAGGGCTTGAAAAG
>ML799391.1:14559-27809 GCA_009831015.1 Picea engelmannii
TGACAACGAAGAGGTCCTTGGGTCTTTCACCCTTTCAGCTTGTTTATGGGATCGAGGCTGTCTTCCCCACTCAGCTTGCCTTGCCTGTGGCAAATCTCCTCCAAGACTATGAGGGGGAGCCTAACCTTGTGCTCAGAAGAATTCATCAGATGGTGGAGGTGCAGCATATCAGGGAACAGGTCCTGGACAGAGCTTATAATCGTCAGCAGAAGATCAAGCAGGCTTTTGACAGGAAAAACAGAAAGAAAGAGTTCGAAAAGGGTGATCTGGTGCTCAAATGGGATGCACCCAGGCAGGAAAAGGGCAAACACAGTAAATTTGATGCCCTCTGGTTCGGGCCCTTTAAGATCCTTGAAGTGTTTTCCAACAACACCTACAGGTTGCAGGATCTGGAAGGCAATGAAGATTTTAGTGGCCCAATCAATGGGCATTTCTTAAAGAAATGTTTTATGTGAGCTGCACTCGGCTCATTTTGCTTTGTTTTGTAAATATTGTTCTTTGTTTTTGTTTTTTGTTTTTTCGGACTAATAAATGACTCCATAGCCCAACAACAAAGGCACTAAGTCTGCAAAAGAGTTCTTAAAGCATCACAGGGACGACTCTATCCCCCATGGAGCCGAATGTTAGCGATATTTCTTGTTAAAGGGGTTGGAGTGCGAAAGAACGGGTTAAAACCCATTTGTCCTAAGTTTTGGGCGATAATGTGCCCATGGTAAACAACATGTAAGATCGAGCAGTCCAGATTCGCGCGCCCGGATCAACGGTGCGCGTTGGATTCCGGACCCCCCTTTCCTTTCTACCTTTAAGCGGGGGGGGGGGTCCAGAATCGGGGGCGCACCTCTCCAACAGCTCAGATCGGCACGCCCGGATCAATGGCGATGAAGACCATTCCAGACCCCCCCCGCCTTTCTACCTTTAAGTGGAGGGGGGGGGTCCGGAATCCTATATGCAGCTTCCTGACGGCCACGATCGAGGCGCCCGGATCAACGGCGCTCGTGCAGCCCCACCCCTCTCAGCTGCCCTGTGCTTAACCAGTGTGGGCCCTCCTCCTGTCATTTCATTCTTCCTTCCGCCTTTCCCCTGCTGCCGTGTGTCATCCATTCACCTCTCCTCTTTGGTCCACGTGGCTCTCCCTTCTTCCCACCATCCACTCATTACCTACCACGCATCCCGTTTCTTTCCACATCAGTCTCTCACCTGAAGGTGAGTTCGTTCTCCGGTATTCTCCCCATCTACTCGGGTGTCTTCCGCCATGGATCATCCTCTGCCACCCCTCTCTGTCATCACTCTCACTTCTCGCCACTCCTTCCACGCACTCCCCGATACCATCACTCCCACCATACACCATGTCCTCCGTGTTGGCCCTCATGTCCATCCCTCAAGCTATTCAGTTGTTCCAGGTGGCAGCACGAGAGGTCTTCCCTATCCCGAGATGCTGAGTTGGCCTGGCCGTTCTCAATCCCAAGAAGCAGTTATTGAGGCGGTTGAGGGTGGTTAGACATCGTCTCTGCCATAATGGGGACGTCCTGCAATGAATTAAAAGCACGTCGATTCGCCGATATAACTGTCAGAAGATCTATCGCGTCTGCCACAAGTTGCACGATTAGTCAAAGACTGCGGCTGCAGAGTGTCAGAAGCCATGCAGACGCAAAGCTTTCAATGTAGTTTCTTGGTTCCGCTGCTGTTGTTGTTTTGAGTATATGTAGGCATTTTTTCCATATTTCTATCTATCGATGGTAGAGCTAAGCTCCCGACTGTAAAGTTTCAGCAATACTCTGGTTTCCTGGTTATGCCTTTGTGTTTGAGACTTCTTGGTTTATAACAAACAGTTTCCTTTCTTTTCCATCTTTGTTTCATCTTTGCTAGAGGGTTCACAGTTGAAGGATTCACGTGGACTTAACAATATTGTTGCGATAAAGGATTTGTTGCGGCATCTTTGTATTCTTTGGTATATGTGTTTGAATGTAAAAGGATTTTGTGTTCGAATACATTTCTTCTTCAGTCTGTTACAAACCGGATGTCTGTGATAGATCTTACACCCTTCTTGCATAAGTCTTCCACCTGCTCACCCTTTACTACGACTCACTGTTTGGAGTTTATCAAGACCTCACTCATTCATGCATGCCTGGTCTGGTTTCTGAGTTGATACAATGTTGTTTCGAGTTTTCCTCCATTTGATCACCCTTTAAACAAATCGTGACATTAATTTGATGGGCGTCGGGCTCTGCTCCTGCTAGCAATCCAGGAGTGACTTCCGATAGCCAACAATATTAAAGGAAAATAAAAGATCCAATGTCAGGGAAAAAAGGAATAACTCCAATCCATATCACCGTGAGTGTGGAACCTACAACCCCATCTGCGCATAATACACTAGAAAAAACACTAATGTTTAGACAATCAAATTTCAGTGGAAGAAAAGTAACAAGACATGAATCCAATCAAGGAGAATCAACTGGGGGATCCAATTCAAGAATTAATTTACCTAAACCATGCGGAGGTAGTAGTTCAACATAGTTCAAAATGGTAGGACATGATCCCAAGATCAGATTACCAGAATTTTGGGGAGAGGCATCAAAGGACCTTGAAAAGCACTTATTCATATGTGAGAAGATCTAGGAAGAAAATAAGATCACATATGAAGAATCAAAGCTCGTTGATATGGATTTTATGAGCATAAAAAAATGAATACAAATTATTAAAATATGATTAATATATAATAATAGAGATACAGTAAAATTGCTTTTCTATTCAATAAGGAAATAAGATGAAACTATAAAATGAAGTGGAAAACAAGCTTGTTGGAATGGTGGTGGCTTATCTCTGAGAAGAGATGTGACGGTTGTGCTCATTCACAAGAATATGATTACATTGAGGCTGTAAAGGCATTTTTACAATAAACGGGAATGTCAAAAACCCTAGACATCCAAAAACCTAACCCTAGGAGATGAAGCGCCAAAAGTCATGTGGGCTCCATTTGGGTAAGTTAGTACATCAACTTCCTAGGGTTGTAACTTTTGCATACGATCGCCATTTTAGGCGCACGATATCTCGTTGGAAAGGTATATCCGAGGACTAAACATTTTTTTTCAATATATCAAATGATAGTTCCAACTATGGTGATCCCTAAAAATGTTGTTTAGGGCCTCAAAATGGCCCCGCAAGTCAAGGACCTGAAAACTAGAAACAAAATCTGCCAAACTAAAAAACTGCCAAAATGAACCAGTTGGAATAGGTGGGAGGCCACCAAAATCCATCTAGATCTATCCTCCCCCCTTAGGAATCAGTGGTCTCCATTGTGTTGAGTTCCCCCATCACATGAGGAAATGTTTGTTGAATTTGGCCACGGGTGAGCGACTTTTCTTGGTGCAGGAGCTTCCCTGCTTTGACAACTTGATAAAGCTAGATCCTTTGATGTCGGGTTCCCTTGATCTATGTGTCCACAATATAATCATTGGATGCATGTTGCATGTAGTCAGGGTTGAGCTCTATTGGTGTCAACTTCTCTTTTATCTCTGAGGTGTCCAATAATGGTGGGAAATATGGTCGCAGGAGAGCCACATTGAAGACTGAGTGCAAGCTAAGGAAAGGGGGAATGTTGAAAGAAAAAGCATTGTCACCCATAGCCTTGGTGATGGTGTATGTCCCATACCAGAGTGGGTGAATCTTCTGATGGGGCCCTATAATTCATTCTTTCTACAAGTGCAACCAAACTTTGTAGCCCACATGAAACTTATGTGACACCCGATGTTGATCATGGAGTTGCTTGTACATGGCATTGGACTTTTGTAAAATATCCTGAACCTGTTGGTGGATGTGTTGGATCCGTTCAATGAACCAGGTGACTTTGTCAGCTTCTGGTGGAGTAGGGGACGAGTTGGCCAAGGTGTTCGTCATGGGTAGTGCAACATCCATGGGGCCCAATGGTTAGAATCCCAACCCCACCTGAAAGGGGCTATGGCCAGTTGAGCTATGGAAGGCTCGGTTGTAGATATGATGGACGGAGGGAAGACTCTCATCCCATGTGCAGGGGTGCATGGAATTGTACATGTGCAGGATATGTACGATCATCCAATTGACGACCTCAGTTTGGCCATCTGTCTGGGGGTGGAAGTTAGTGGATTTGGTGAGCTTGGTATCCAACAGTGACCAGAGGCTCGAACATAATGTGTTGAGGAACCGACTATCCCAATGTGAGACAATGGTTTGTGGGATCCCAAAGTGTACCCATATACATTCAAAGAAGAGCTTGGCAGTGGAATCTACTGTGATTTTATTCTTGCAAGAAGCCATAGTTGCCATCTTGTAAAAGCGATTAACAACCAAAAAAACACAGTCATTTCCCCTCTTGGTGGACGGGAGGCTCGACATGTAGTCCATTGAGATGGATTCCCATAGGTTGTCAGGATTAGGCAGAGGGGTGCACAGGCCATGTTTCTTAGTGGTCAGTTTGGAAATAGCACAAGTGGTGCAGGACCTGATATACTTGCTGACATCCTGTCAAAGTTTCAGCTAGTAGAAATGTTTCTGCAACATTGCCACTGTCATTTCTATGCCAAAGTGTCCTGATACCCAACTGTAGTGACATTCCCAAATTAGCTTTGTGCGCTTGCTTGATGGAACACATAGATGGCCTAGATGACACAACATCCTGTCTTAAAGATGGAAATTAGCAACCATTGAGTTTTCTCCCAACATTTGGTAGGTGGTCGAGAAGTGAGGGTTTGTCTCATAGAGGTGGGGCCATCCAGAGGTCTCATGGATGCAAGAGTCTAGCACCATGGTGAGTGTCGCGACTAGAGGTTGGATGAGGAAATCAGCAAATCAGTTGGTACTTCCTATTGTATACTTGATGTTGAGGTGGAACTGTTGTAAGTATGTGGACCACTTCTGATGGTGGTCATTCTACAATTTTCCTTGGGTCTGCATGAATTGTAGTGGCTTAGGATCAGTGTGGGTGACTGTCTCCTTCCCCATAATGTAATGTCTCCACTGGTGGAAGCCTTTCATAATGGAGTGCATTTCTTTGTCATAAGTAGGGTACTTACGAACAAAATATGATAGTGTCTCACTACGATACACCACGAGGTAGCTTTGTTGAATGAGAACGATGCCCACAACATAGTCTGAAGCATCTTTCCCGATGTCAAAAGGATGTTGTAGGTATGGTAATGAAAGTACTAGGGATGAGAACAAATGTTGCTTCAAGTCATTGAAGGTTTTTTGTTGGGACATGCCCCACACAAATGTTTCCTTACTACCACCCATGGTTACTTAGCTAAGGGCCGATGTGATATGAGAGAATCCAAACATGAACCTGTGATAGAAATTGGTGAAGCCTAATAATCTTTGAAGCTCAATGAGTGTGGCTGGGGTTGGCCAGCCATAGATGACCTAGATCTTGTCTGGATCCACATACACACCACGTTGATCAATGATGTATCTTAAGTAATGGACCCTCTCCATGCCGAAGGAGCATTTTTCCACGTTTTCATATAGTTTGTGTTGTTGTAGGGTGTGAAGAACCTACTGAATATGGTGCAAGTATTCCACCTAAGTCTTACTATAGATGAGGATGTCATCCAGATACACTACTACAAAAGTACTAGTGAAAGTTTGAAGGATATCATCCATCATCCTCATAAAAGTTACTGGAGAATTTATCAAACCAAAGGGCATGACCAACCATTCAAAAAGACCTTCTTTTGACTTGAAGGTGTTATTCCATACATCTGTTTGTTCTATTGGGACCTTATTTTAGCCAAACTTCATATTAATCTTCCTGAAGTATTTGGCCCCCGTGAGATGATCAAGGAGGTCGTTGATTCTAGGAATCATGTATTGGTTTTAGACTGTGATTTTATTCAGGGCCCAGTAATCAATGCAAAGTCACCAGGTCCCATCTTTCTTCTACACCAGTACGATTGGGCTCCCACAAGGCGATGAGATAGGACGTATGTGCCCCTTGTGGATCAGTTCTTGGATCTTCCTCTTGATCTCCTCAATTTCTAATAGAGAGCGACAGTACACCAAACTATTGGGTAGCGGTGTTCCTGGGGTTAGATAGATGAGATTCTTGACCTGGCAGTGCAGAGGTACCTCGGTAGGAGAGGAGAATATATATGAGTATTCTTCCACAACCTTATCCACTTGCTTCTATTGTGTAGAGAGATCATTCACGAAGGCTATGGATGTGGTTGCGATCTTTTTCTTACTCCCAGAGTGAATAACGAAGAAGAAAAATTTCCCAGTCCGAGAGATGACCTTCCTGCATTGCTTGGCAGAGATCAAGGAAATAACATTAGGAGGGACTGCCTCGGGTATCCTATACAATTTCCTGTTCAAAGTAATAATAACACTATGAGGCCTAGACTCATATACAACATGAAATTTCTATAAATAAGGTTGGCCCAAAAAAACATTACAAACTTAGATAGGAGAAACATCACACAATACCTCATCTTTGAAGGCATTGATTCCATATGACAGTCGGCATTTTTGGCTGACGCGGAGATCGCTTCCTTGGCGGAACCATCCGATGTTGTAGGGATGCAGGTACAACATTTTTGGCAGGGCCAACTGCTTCATGAGCTCTGCTCAGATGAGGTTCTTATGGATACCGTTATCAATGATGAAGTGAAACGAAGTGCCTTTTACCCACATCTACGAATGGAAAAGGAACTTGCCTTCTTCTAGCTCATCTGGTTCACCAATATGGAGCTTGGTGGTATCAACAGTGGCACTAGGTTCCACCTCAATGATACGTCTTCCCCTTTCTAGTTTTGACTCAGATTCAGAACCTGCATATGATTAAGAGGCTTTCACTTCGGCCACCAACAACTTCTTTGAGTGGCAATCAATAGTGTTATTCTAAGGGCTCTTATGGAAGTCACACCACTTTTGGTGTCCTTCTTTGTCTTTTCGATGTCCTTCTTTTCTTGTAGCTTGGACTGGTTGTCCTGATACTTTCCATATTTTCTTTGTCCTTTTTTCTGTAGGTTGGGGTCTCCCTTTCCTAGTTTTTGTTGCGATGGGTTCCCAGGACCAAATTGCCACATCTTTTGTTTGAGCTTCTGCTCAATTTTGATGGCATATTGATAGGTCGAGCCCAAGGACGATATTTCCATAAATTCCATTTTGGCCTGGATGTATCTATGCTTATCACTATGATACTTGAGCACTATATGTCTCTTTGAATCTTTAATACCCATCTTGGTGCGTAGGGTATGGAAAATATTTGTGAAATTTGGCACTCGTTGGTCTCTTTCTTGCCGTAGTGTAGTCCATTTGGTATACAAGTCGTTATAACTTCTGACAGGGTAGTATTGTTCCTTAATAACATCCCTGAAGGATTCCCAGGTAGTTGCAACTGTAAATAATGAGGGTTCCTCTGTTTCCTTTTGTTCACAGAAATTTTCCCACCAATCTTTGACATGGGGAACGACTTTGAGGAGAGCAAAAGTAATTGTTTCTCTATTTGAAAAGTTATGGACAAAAAACATACCCTTCTAGTAGATTCAACCACTTGTATACAACATCTATGCCTATCTAACTTTCAAATATAGGAATATCAAATTTTATTTGTACCTTGAAGGGGGAAACGCCTCTGCTCAAGGAAGATGTGTCGCGTGTTGGTAGCCGCCAAAGGATTTGTGCGAAACTATCCACCATATCGTTCCTCTATTGTATGAGGGCTTCCTCAAGCAACATTTTGAAAGGATCTCCTATCCCGTCATCTTTCTTTTCTCCTACCATGAGAGGTCGTTTGGGCATGTGAGAGATTTTGTCCTCAAGAGAAACAAGCTCAAGACCCAATTATGTGTGCCCTGAACTCGTTGGGGACATGCATTAAGAAGACAAGGAGAAAACCTCAATGATACCATTGATCCTATTTTTATGAGCAGAACAAAATGAATATAGATTATTAAAATATTCTTAACATATAATAACAAAGATACGATAAAAATTGTTTTCTATTCAATAAGGAAATAAGTTGAAATTGTAAATGCAGCAGAAAACAATCTTCCTGAAATGGTGGCGGCTTATTTCTGAGAAGAGATGTGACAGTTGCGCTCATTTGCAAGAAGATGATTACAATGAGGCTATGAAGGCATTTTTACAATAAACAGGAATGTCAAAAACCTAACCCTAGGCGATGAAGTGCCAAAATTCATGTGGGCCTCGTTTGGGTAAGTTAGTACATCAACTTTCTGGGGTTGTAACTTTTGCATACGATCTCTGTTTTAGGCACACAATAGCCCATTTTAGGTGCATTATAGACCTTTTTGAATACGATCTTCATTTTAGGTGCACGATAGGTGAAACTACACATTTTGATGCAATCTATCAAAGGGAATTTCTGACTATGGCGATCCCTAAAAATGTTGTTTAGGGCCTCAAAATGGCCACTCAAGTCAAGGACCCGAAAACTAGAAAAAAAAAACTACCAAACTCGAAAACTAGAAAAATGAACCAGTTGGAATAGGTGGGAGGCCACCGACATTCATCTGGATCACTCGCGTAGTTAACTATCAAACTAAGAGACCATGCACTGGATTGGTACATTAGTTTAGATGTAAATAGTCCACGGGTAATACAAAAGACTATTGTAGACTTGAAAAAACTACTAGTAAACGAATTTCAGAAGCCCAACTCGGAAGACCAGTACATGAATGACATGATTGAAATTAGGTAGAAACCAGGTGAGTCTGTTTGGGAGAGTGATCATAGGTTCAAACAACTAAAGGGTAAGTTGAAATATGCAATTATTGACATGCAACATAGGCACTTATTTGTGAACTCATTGTTACCACAATTGAAATACCCATTAAGACAACAAAATTTCCAAACTCAGGCATAGGCTCTTCAAGAAACCTTACAACTGGAAGAAAACCATTATCAGTAGACAAATCCATCAATAGAGGAGTTGAAGGAGAAATTGAAGAATCTAACATTTCAACATAACTTGAATAAGGGAAAAGAAAGAAGAGAAGTTGTTTGGTGTACCCTATGTAGGAGAGAAGGACACCATAAGAATGAATGCCCAACTTTTGTGTAGTATATGGAAATAGGGGTTCCAAAACCCTTTCCAATAGGAGGACCATCGTGCAAGATTTTTAAGATGCATGGGCATGATCCATATCATTTTCCAATGATGCAAAAGTATAATACAGTACCAAAGAGTTCATATTGCAATTTTTGCAAATCAGTGCATCATGATGATAAGGATTGTAGGACAATGGAGTTGATGAGAGAAAGAACTTCATATACTTATAGGGTGAAAGAAGAAATGATGAAGTGACAATATGCACCTCATTTTATGTTAAGGTCCTAACCCACACATAGGTAGATCAATATATTCGGATGTAATAATGGTCAATATTAATAAGGCCTTTCATTAAAATAGAATAAGGTGGATGTAAGAAGACCTAATAGAAGCTTCTGCTTCTAGAAGGATCTTCCTCTAGATGCTTCTCTTAATAGGCATATTTAGTATAAATAAGGGTCGAGGGTATGAAAACCCTAGCTTGGATATTATTGTAATAGAGCGTTGCTCGATTGGAGGTTGCCCCCTCGAAGAGGCTTGTGAACATTGCTTTCTGAATCAAAGTGTTATTTCTATTGCTATTCTTATATCATTTCTGTGTTATTGTGAATATTATGCTGGATATTTTACTGTTATTCTACCATTTCTAGCATTATATTTATGTTCTGCATATTTTATATATCTGGTATCTTGCAAGTGGTATCAGAGCACTTTCCTTGGCAGAAATTGTGGGTATTTTTTTTTCCAGGGTAGAGACGTATTCTGTCATCTTTAAGCCACAGAGATCTGTCATTACACTCATAAACCCATGGTTGAGGGATTCATACACGCAGGAAATACAATTGGTTCTTAAGCACACATCTATTGGCCACCCTTGTAACCCCTATTGGTACCCCTTTGAGTGGTAGGGCATCAGACAACACCTGTGTACGGATCGACCTAGATTTCCTAAAGCCCTCTTTAGATAAACCTATCGGCCGCTGGACTACTATAGTGTCACCGAGAACAACACTCGGGAAGATACTCTCTAGTACCTAGGTAGTCGGGTAGTACGGCTAAGGGTACTGTCTATCCTCCTTAGTTAGTGCCCTGAGATATTGGGCCGAGTACTACTATTGGACCCCACATGTATATCAGATAGCTATAACACAGTGCAAACCCTTGTCTGTAGAACACTTGAATACCTAACCCTTGGGGAACATAAACATAAACATAAACAAATTAAACCAGCGAGATCTATTGACGTGCATCGGTGTTCGGGTTGCCAAGTGAATACACATTTCTTTCTGGTTAAGAATTTGGGGATTTCAGCACTGCAACATTCTTCAGTCCAAAGTATAACCCCGCAACTGTAAAAAAAAAAAAAAAAGTCTGGAATTTGTTTCACCATTATTTGAGATCTATTCCATTAGATTCATCTCTTCTCCCTTATCACATTCATCCACATCATTTTTCTGCAAAAATTTCTGATCTCGCCCGCTCCATTTTCAATTCACCCATCCTCATGGCCCATACCCGTAGCTAAGAACTAGAGTCTCGCTTCAACACCTTGCAATTTGGTTTCCTTCAGACCCAACAAGAAGTGCAACAACTCAGTGCTACTATTGCCTCCCGTGATGCATCCATCAATACCACCATAAATGCATCCGTAAATGTAGTCGTGCAGTCCGCAATGGTGGAAGTCAAACATGAACTGACCACCCAGCTTGAATCTATCTTTTCATCACTCTGAACCAAACCAAGATCCCTACTGATGACTCTTTTCCTGATGCACATACAAAAACTGAAGGTGAAACTTCTTCCCATTCCTTTCAACCCCATCGCTTTCAACGGGACATACGCCTTTCGCGGGTGGATGTAACCAAATTTGATGGCTCGGACCCCACTGGTTGGGTCACCCAAATGGAACATTATTTCTCTCTCTACAACATTACAGATGACTTGGCCAAACTCCAGTATGGTGTTCTCCATCTAGATCACGAATGCTGGCAATGGTGGCAATGGAGAAAAACTTCCCGTCAAGGGTATATTGCTTGGACCCAATTTGTGACTGAGCTTTATGAACGCTTTGACACTGACACCAATCATTTGGACCATTTGAAAAAATTGAAGAAATCAGGCACAGTAGAAGACTTCATAGCTACATTTGAGAGCTTGGCTTTTTGAACAGAGGGCATGACTGATGCTTTCTTTCGAGAGTGTTTTATCAGTGGCCTCAAGGAGGATATTTGGGCCCATGTCCTCATGGCTTGACCTACGACTTGGGTGGAGGCTACTAAAAAAGCTAAAGAAGCACAACAAATTGTTTCCTCTCAAAACCATAAGCCTTCCTTTATCCCTCGCCCTAAACTAGTAAACCCCACAACTCCCTCCACCCCATTAAAGATCCAAAAATTGACCAGGGATGAAATGGTTGAACGCCAACTCAAAGGCCTATGTTATAATTGTGATGACAAATATTTCCCAGGCCACAAATGTAAGGAACAAAATATTTTTATGGCCATCTCTGAGGATATTTCGGAAGAGGATGTTGACACGCCCCTTGTGCCCGAGTCACCAGAAATCAATGACATAAACCCTCCCTCTGACCCTCCTGAAGTGGAACCAATCATTTCCCTCAATGCTCTCACCAGCTTCTCTACCCCCCAAACCCTCAAGTTAATCGGCCACATCAAGAACCGAAATGTCATCATTCTGGTTTATAGTGGCAGCACCCACAATTTTATTCATCGCCGCATTGCCCAAGAAACCCATTGCTACATCCATGTTGTCAACAATTTCCAAATCATGATTGCCAATGGTGGCTCTATGAAATGTGGTGGGCACTGTGAAAATGTGTGTCTCCAAATCAGTGACTACCACCTAAAATCCCATATGTTTTCTATTGACATGGGCGGTTGCAACATTTTGTTGGGTGCAGACTGGCTAAGGAATTTGGGTCCCATTCTCATGGATTTTCAGAACTTAACCATGCAATTTGACCAAGGAGGCCACCAATATAAATTCCAAGGCATCACTGTTGGTTCACTTGAGGTCATCAGTTCTCATCGCATGGAAAAACTGCTCAAAAAAGGTCATTTTGGTGTCATTGCCCAACTCTACGCCATACAAGCCACAAAGACACCACCAGTTCCCCAAGACCTCCAAGCCCGCCTTTCTAAACATCAAAAGGTATTTTCCACCCCCCAAGGACTCCCTCCTTCCCACAGTGTCCATGATCATTCCATTCCCCTTGTCCCAGGAAGCCTTCCTGTTGGTCCCCGGTTTTGACCATGTTCTTTGCCTATATTATACACCACAAACCTCCATTTATCTACCAGTACCACCCTTTTAGCCTTGTTTTGGACATAACTGACATCTCCCGACCATTCAATGAGGTTACCTAAGGTATCTTTGCATTTCAATCTATTTTTATGCACTTTAATGCTTTAAATTGGTTTTGGAACTAATATCGCTTGGGTTAGGTACCACTTCTATATTTGGAACAGGATGTCGGTACCCGGTACCAACTCGTACCCGTGGAGATACCAATGGAGCCACTCGAGATCTGTGCATTATGGTTCGAATAAGAGATAGAAGATTCGCAGGACAGCTGGAGTCATTGCCACAGGGTGCTTGAAGGCCTAATGATGAAACTGGGTCGATTATTCTTCATCGTTCACACTTCGTGACACTACGTGTCACGAAGATGTGAAATACATTTTAAGTTTGATTGCAAGACTATTCTCGGATCAGGGAGCCATTTGTTTTACGTACCTTTGTTTTAGACTGTTACAAACAAAAGGATTTGCATATAAACCCGTGTTCACTCCTGAGAACGGGTTGTTGTTATTGTTGTTGGATTATGTTGAACTGTGTTATGCCGTGAACCTATATTTTTGAATAAAGAATGTTGTTGCGTTATGGTATTCGACTGATATACGATTTGAAGAATTCTCTTTTGAGTTAATGGATCATACAATGTTTTCATAGAATGTTTTAGTCGGCTCTGGTCATTACTCACAGCGCTTGTGCCGTTTGGTTGGGCCCGCCAAACTGGTGCAACTCGCTGCTTTATTCTGTCAATAGATTTAGCTTTAGTTTATCATAGCTTTAATTCATTGCAGTGTGTTAGTGTTTGCTTACACGATAGCTTTAAGTTTCAGAATTGACTTGTTCAAAGACTGTGTTCATTTATTTCTCAACTGAATCGTTCCAGCGTACTGTT
>ML799391.1:36941-55980 GCA_009831015.1 Picea engelmannii
ATGGTTCGAATAAGAGATAGAAGATTCGCAGGACAGCTGGAGTCATTGCCACAGGGTGCTTGAAGGCCTAATGATGAAACTGGGTCGATTATTCTTCATCGTTCACACTTCGTGACACTACGTGTCACGAAGATGTGAAATACGTTTTAAGTTTGATTGCAAGACTATTCTCGGATCGGGGAGCCGTTTGTTTTACGTACCTTTGTTTTAGACTGTTACAAACAGAAGGATTTGCATATAAACCCGTGTTCACTCCTGAGAACGGGTTGTTGTTATTGTTGTTGGATTATGTTGAACTGTGTTATGCCGTGAACCTATATTTTTGACTAAAGACTGTTGTTGCGTTATGGTATTTGACTGATATACGATTTGAAGCATTCTCTTTTGAGTTAATGGATCATACAATGTTTGCATAGAATGTTTTAGTCGGCTCTGGTCATTACTCAGAGCGCTTGTGACGTTTGGTTGGGCCCGCCAAATCGGTGCAACTCGCTGCTTTATTCTGTCAATAGATTTAGCTTTAGTTTATCATAGCTTTAATTCATTGCAGTGTGTTAGTGTTTTCTTACACGATAGCTTTAAGTTTCAGAATTGACTTGTTCAAAGACTGTGTTCATTTATTTCTCAACTGAATCGTTCCAGCGTACTGTTACCTTTGACGTTGCGAAGTATTGAATACATAACTGATGCCTGTAGGGTTTAGAGTGTGAGTATGGTTTGTTTGGCTTCCAGTTTTCGATTTGAACATAAATCGGAGTTAGCATGCACTTTGCTTTGTTAGACAGTAGTTACCTTGCCTGCTTAGAATAGTTAGATTACAGTTAGAACAAAGGGGAGCTCCTGGTACCAGTAGTTAGGCAAGTACTATGTTTTCCTGTAGACAGCTCTAGATTCATTTTTGATGATCAGATGGAATGCATTTTCGAAAATAATTTTTGTGTCATGACTTGAACAGAAATAATGATGGTAGATGATCAGACATAGAAGTAAAATAATCTTGTGGAATCACGCTCTTGAATAGAAATAGCAGTACCAGCATTTGAGCACAAGACTGTTTTTCTGTTGATGGCTTAAATAGGAAATGCTCAGTTTTCAAGATAGTTATTAAAATTCAAGTTCTCAGAATAGGTGTGTGTTTTCTTCTCAGGATAGCATTCAAATAGAGACTAGACGCTTACCTGCACATACTGTGTATCAGCTCAAAGTTTACCAACCCTGGTTTGACAATTTAGTGTTTCAGGTCACTTAAAAGATTCAATTTAGCAGCCTGACACTTCCCCCCAATATACGTCCATATGGCCACCCCTTTTGTAAAAAAAAATGAAATTGAAAAAATGGTCCAGGAACTCCTTATTGTCGGCGTCATCCATCCTAATACGAGCCCTTACTCCTCTCCAGTCATCATGGTATTGAAAAAAGAAGGTTCTTGGAGAATTTGTTCTGACTTCCGTGCTCTCAACAAACTGACCATCAAAGACAAATTTCCCATTCTTGTCAATGATGACCTCCTGGATGAATTGAGTGGTGCCCAATTCTTTACCAAACTTGATCTTCACTCGGGCTATCACCATATACTTATGAAAGAGGCCGACATTCCCAAGACCACCTTTCACACTCATGAAGGCCACTATGAGTTTTTGGTCATGCCCTTTGGTTTGTGTAACGCCCCCTCCACCTTTCAAAGCCTCATGAACCATGTATTTCACCCTTTTCTCTGTCATTTTGTCTTAGTTTTCTTTGATGATATCCTCATCTATAGAAAAACCCGGACAGACCATCTTACTCATGTGGATCAAGTTCTCCGCCTATTCTCTCAGCACCAACTTTTCCTGAAATAGTCCAAATGCGCTTTTGGTGCCTCAAAAGTAGAATACTTGGGTCATCTCGTGGGAAAGGATGGCATCAGGGTGGACCCAAAAAATATTGAAGCTATGCAATACTGGTCGCACCCAAAGACTCTCAAAATCTTGCATGGAATTTTGGGCCTCATAGGGTATTAGCACAAGTTCGTTGAGAACTACAGAAAGATTTTAGCACCTCTCACGGCTCTCCTAAAAAAGAACTCTTTCAGTTGGAGTCTAGTAACTGCTCAAGATTTTCAAACCTTGAAGACGACCATGTGAACCACTCCGGTTTTGGCCCTTCCTGACTTCACAAAGACCTTTGTGTTGGAATGTGATGCCTCAGGGAAAGGAATCGGCATTGTCCTTATGCAAGAGGGTCGACCTTTGGCCTTCATTAGCAAGCAACTGTCTGAAAGGAATATGGGAAAACCCATTTATGAAAAAGAAATGTTGGCGATTCTACATGCCGTTGAGTTGTGGAATCCTTATCTCTTGGGGAAACGCTTCCAAATTAAGACCGACCATCAAAGCCTCAAGTACTTTCTAGAACAATGCATTTCCTCTCAGGAACAACAAAAATGGGTGACTAAGCTCTTTGGATATGATTATGAGATCATTTACAAGAAGGGAAAAGACAATGTCATGGCGGATGCACTGTCCTGAAAATATGAAGATGAAGGATCCATTTTTTCTCTTTCCTTCATTGTACCCGATTGGCTCCAAGTTGTGCGCCAGGAATGGCTTCAAGATCCCAAAAGTTTGCATCTGATCCAACAATTGTAGAACAAGGCTCTGGGTCCCCTAGGGTGCTCCTGGCTCCAGGATGAGATTTGATACAAAGGCCACTTGTATTGAAGTAAACAATCCAACCTCAAATCCACGGTGCTTTCTGAGCTTCATGCTACACCCACAGTGGGGCACTCAGGGTTTACCAAAACATATGACCGAGTCAAACATTCTTTTTTCTGGGATGGTATGAAACATGACATCCGTAAGTTTGTCGCTGAATGTGAGGTGTGTCAATGCAACAAGGGAGAAACCGTCAAATCTCTAGGCACCCTCCAACCGCTTCTAATTCCCCCTGCTATTTGGAAGGATATCTCTATGGACTTTATTACAGGCTTACCCAAATCAGGGAAAAAATCAGTCATAATGGTGGTGGTGGATCGCCTTTCCAAGTATGCTCATTTTTGCGCTCTTCACCACCCATTTACTGCATCCACGGTGGCTCAAATTTTCATGGACCAGGTCTTCAAGCTTCATGGCATGCCACACTCTATTGTTTCTGATCGAGACCCAACTTTCACAAGCCATTTTTGGCAAGAGTTGTTTAAGCTACAAGGCACACAATTGCATCTCAACTCAGCTTATTATCCCCAGACGGATGGTCAAACGGAAGTTGTCAACAAGTGTTTGGAAACATATCTGAGGTGATTTTTCTCTGAAAAACAACACTAGTGGGCTCAATGGTTACCCCTCGCCGAATGGTGGTACAACACTACATACCATACAGCCACTTGCATGACTCCTTTTGAAGCGTTATATGGACAGAAGCCACCTTCAGTTCTCTCATACTTACCGGGTACCTCGAAGGTCCAGGTGGTTGACCAAACACTTACAGTCCAAGAGGATATCCTTCATACCCTTAAAGAGAACTTGGTCATGGCACATAATAGAATGAAGCAACAAGCAGATCAAGGTCGCTCTGAACATCAATTTGCAGAAGGGGATTAGGTGTTTCTGAGACTGCAACCATATAAGCAAACTTCCCTCAAGGCCGAGCATTGTCAGAAGCTAGCACCCAAATTTTATGGCCCTTACACAGTTCTCAAGCATGTGGGACAAGTCACATATCAGTTAGCTATTCCCAGTCAGTCGAAGCTACATCCTATTTTTCATATTTCATGCTTGAAGAAGGTGATTGGAACCAAGTGCCAAATTCAAACTAACCTTCCAGAGTTAGCTGAAGAAGGATCCATTTGGCTACAGGCAGAAGCAGTTTTGGACCAGTGTGAGCGTCGCCTGCGTCAGAGAACCATCAAGGAAAGATATGACTCCAGCAACTGCCACTTGGGAACCAGCTACCATTCTGCAGCAGTTTCCACATCTCAAGCCTTGAGGACAAGGTTGTTTTTAAGGGGGCGGACATGTTAAGGTCCTAACCCGCACATAGGTAGATCAATATATTTGGATGTAACAAAGGTCAATATTAATAAGGCATTTCAATAAAATAGAATAAGGCGGATGTAAGAAGACCTAATAGAAGCTTCCACTTCTAGAAGGATCTTCCTCTAGATGCTTCTCTTAATAGGCATATTTAGTATAAAGAAGGGTCTAGGGTATGAAAACTCTAGCTTGGAGATTATTGTAATAGAGCATTGCTTGATTGGAGGTTTCCCCCTCGAAGAGGCTTGTGAACATTGCTTTCTGAATCAAAGTGCTATTTCTATTGCTATTCTTATATCATTTATGTGTTATTGTGAAGATTATGCTGGATATTTTACTGTTATTCTGCCATTTCTAGGATTACATTTCTGTTCTGCATATTTTTTATATCTGGTATCTTGCATTTTATCTAAGTACAACCACCATACAACAATATGCAACATCAATACAAAAATGCACATATGCAATATAATAATATATAGCCATAGTATAGCCCCATGCAGTATAACCAGGTACCCGAATACAACACACCATGTGGAGATCTAGGTGGGTACATAGGTGGAGGATGAGGAAGAGGAGGATTTGGATGAGGAAGATGACCAATAGTGTGCCAAAACTACCAACAACCAGGACATTATGCAAGTTATTTTCCACTTCCACCAATGACATGTATGTATTGTCACGCAACAAACCATGACACATAAGACTGCCCAACACTCTTGGGAAATATCTAGGAAAAAAAGGAACCATAATAACCAAAATGTCCAATGGATCTCTGCAGAAGCTAGGGATGATGGGAGAAACATCAATAGTCACTTGAGGAGGATCCAAGATAGGAATTGATGCAGCAACACAAGATACAACTAAGAAACAATGGGTTAAGAAGAACACTGAGCCACAAAAGAAGTTTGATGCGTAGAAAGAAAAGGAAACATTTAAGGAGGCCAGATAGGATTTTCTGAAGAATTTCTTTTTGTTTACATCAGTCACACAACAAACTCATAACCCACCAATATATGGGATTCCATTCTCAATGGACCATACCAATAAAGAACAACCCCTAGAGAAAGTAAGTACCATAAATAATTTTCTGCAATCCTGTGTTAAGTTATTGAATGACCCATCATCTGTTAAGGTCTTACAAAATATGCTAGAAAAATGTAACACAGAGGTAGAAGGGAAGTTAGAGAAGAAAATAGTCAATCATCTCCATAGAAGAATAAGGATAAGCAAAGAATTCAGACAGAATGACAACATTGGGGATTTCACCATGGGAGATATTATACTGGATTTAGACTTTTAAGTAAATTTCTTACCTAATAAGACATGCCAGTATATGGGGGAAACCAACCTAGGATATTCACCTGTGTAGTTGAAACTACCAAATCAACACAGAGTGTTAACTATTGGAAGGATTAAAGGTGTGACAATAGATTTGGATGGAGTGTACACTATGGAAAATTTTGAAGTTGTTAGCACTTGGTAAATTTCCTAGAGGTTGACAACAGAAGAAATCTACTAAGGTAAATTTATCCAACCTCTTTTGAAGCTGGGATCTAGCCCTTCCAACTTCAGAGAGGGATCTCTCTATATGATTTAGCTATGTTTCAAATTTTAAATATTAGGCTAGGTAAATAAATAGGTCAGTTTTTTGTCGTTATAGTATTTGTCGAGTTGGTTGAGATAGTCTACACATCCATTGGGCTATGGGGTCTGTGTCTTAAATAAAATATGAAATCCAAACCAGAAACGCAAAGGGAAACTTTCATAGGGAGAGATAATATAATCACTGGATTCTTCAGTAGCATAAATGATGAATAGCAGAAAAGATGAGAAAGATAATTTCAACAAAGAAGTAGTTAAGAATTTCTTTATTGAAAACACCAGAAGATAAAACACTAAAATCTTTCGAGTCAGAAACAGGGTATACAAGATAAATCCTGCAACTTTCGTTACTTCTAAAGATTAGATTTAGAGAACAATATGATAACAAAGCAGGAATAACATTCAACTTAGAGAGAAAAACATCACCAGTGAATACACGCAAGAATCTTGTAAAAGTTCCTCCTTTTATTAATGGAAGATCTCTTCAAAAATATTACAGTCTGATAGCTTAAGGGTGTGAAGATAAACAACCTCCAATACTTCAAAAGATGAAGCATTTATAACTCAAATTACAAGCAATCCTGTCATTAATGACCAGGATGTGCTAAATCTATTTTTAGCCTAACTAACTTAACAAATTTCCTAAATCTAGGAACTGCTTGATGATGTGGTGTAACTGCACGCTAATTTCTGGGTGGACCGTTGATGAAGCCTCTGCACGACCTCATCTGACTGGACAACTGACTGGACTAGGACAACTCATCTGCTACTCAATCAGATCACAGAGTTCCTCCCATCGAAGATGACTGGGCACATTGACTTTGAGTAGCCTTCGATACACTTCATCCATTTCTGTGTACTTGGCGAAGGTAGGTTTGGTGAGGAAGATGTATCGAATCTCGTGTTGGATATTGATTTCCCACTAAAGGGCATCTAGGAATGCCTTTCCAGTGATGCTCCCTTGAATTCCTCCAAACTTTGAACTATCCTTAGCCACATCGGCCAATCTCTTCTTGTAGTCTGGGAGTGTCATCAATTTATCATTGATTACCTTCAGACCAGGAAGACCTTTCTTCTGGAGAGCCTCAATCTTACTGAAGAATCTTTGTACCCCTAGTTCCATGGCCTGAACCTTTTCTTCCAGCTGAAGCATTAATCCTCTCTTGGTCAAAACTCTTTTGACCTCAAGGATGGTCTCTATTTTGTCTTCAATTTTCAGCTCTTCCAGTTCTTCCTTGGTCTTAGAATTTAGGAACTTAATGATCTCATTCGCCTGTGTTGGCATCTCTCCCAATTCTGATATGATCTTATCAATGGCCTACTTTCTTCTTTGTACCAATTCATTCTGCTTGAACATTATCTATATCATGGGCCATATCTCATTCATGGACTTGGTGATGTCTGCCCATACACTTTCTTTAACCTTGGCCAAAGTTTTTCATGCCACTGTTTTCTTCCGGAGCTGCTGTAACTCCTGTTTGAGCTGATCTGTCACCTGCTTTTCCTTGGAGAGGCTGGTCTGAAAGGAGGATTTGAGTTCCTGAAGGTTATCAATCTCCTTTTTGAGCCTATTGATATTTGTTTCCTGCAATTTCATCTTTTCCATAGACTTAGCCAGGTCGGTTGTCTTCTCCAGGGATGTCAATGGAGTCGCGGATGGGACTTCTGTCACTGATGTTGTGCTCACTCCTGAGATCGGAATGGAATTCAATGGAATGAATTCCATTGGCTTCAGTTTCTCTTTCTCTTTTACTAGCTTCTCCATCTCAGCTTCCATCTCCTTTAGTTGTGCGTTCTGCTCCATGAGTAGCTTAAGAATTTCATCTTTCTCTCCTTCTTTCTCTGCTATCTCCTTCGCCTGCGAATCCTCTGTGGGCGGGAGCTTTAGTTGTTTCCTCAAGGAGGCTATGTCAGCATTCTTCTTCTTTATCATTTCCTCTGCTGCTTTCACATTTGAAGGAATGTAACCAATGTTGAGGACCAACTCCTCCAAAGTCTTAATCCTATTGTCCTTGGAAAAGGATGATATCTTCTCCAACTTGAGTTGTGTTTGAACATTGTTCAGGGACACTTGCAATTTGGATGCAGTAGTGGAAGCATTCGCCAGCGTGTAAAAGACCATTTCCCCTGTCTGCTTGTGCAGATCCATCTGATCGGTCGGATGCACGTCCTTCATCTGGAATTTGAAGGTGGCCCTCTTGTAGTCAGTGATCACCTTTGGATCTGGTACATGTGCCTGGAGGAATGCCATATGCATTCTTCCCTTCTCGGTGTCGAATGTCGATAGAAAGCTATGTTGCGCAGTCGACGTCTACTTCTAGAACTGGGCACAAGTACTGTTGGTCAGGGTCTGGTTCCTTTTCTTGATCAACTCATAATTATCGAAGATACTCAGCTTCAGTCCCACCTTTCCTGGCTGGGTGGTCAATGGAGAATCTATAGATTTTTTCGACACTGTTGAGGTTATGACCTTGTGGAGGCTTGAACCAAAGGGTGGCCTATCAACCTTGGTCATTGTTGTAGACGTGGCTTCTTTTTCTCCGGTAGGGCCAGGAACTAACATAGTCTTAGGCCTCTTAGTATGCAGCTGGAACTCTTCGGACGATACCTCCATGACAGGTGGAGATAAATCTTGCCTAGGCATTTTCTCTTTCGAGACCTATGGCGTGGTTGTTTGAGATACAATGGCCGAGGGATCCTGTTGTTCTACTTCGACCAATGTGTTAGGCTCCCAAACTGTCTGGTTTGCGAATTTTTCAACTTCAGGCCTAGCTTCATGAACATATGGGATGTTCTTTTTTTTCACCCTCATTTCAGAGATGATCCCACATGGATCATAATTCCATGGGAAGCTCATGGAGAACTTCATTTCCCTCATCATCCTGTTTTCTTCTTCCCTAGTGCCACGATTGTTGCAGATGAAGGAGCCAACCTGCCCCTTGATTCTAAGCTACTGCTTTTTCTTCAGTGACACAAAATGGATATCATCGAAATTTATTATCTGCCTTATATATTCCAATGCAAAAATTCTAACAGGCAGGTACTTGGGCAGCTTATACAGTGCCAACTCGCACCCGTATACTCTAATCTCGGTGTAATCTTGGTACAAATACCAATCCCCTGTCTTTTTGTTATCCGAGAGATGTAGGATCCTTTGAACTTCATCATTTATCCGAGGCTCGGGCATGCCACCTAGAATAATTACCACAGGGTGGTAGAATTGATCAATGAACTCCTTGAAACTGAACTATGTGGAGTTGTGCTTGAGCAAGGAGGTCCATGCTGTCACTGCCTGGGGTCTGCCATCTCCATCCTTCTTCTGCATGGAAAAAACGAATTTTTCCACTTGGAAGAAGATGAAAAAGTATGCCAATATGGACAAGTATCTGAACATGCCTTCCGTGGAGAAATTCACGAACTGTTCATGAATATTGTCCACCAGAAAAGTGCTGAAATCAAACTGGGTGGTGGGATTTTCATCGGTAGAGAAGATGGATAGAAAACCCAGAATGGGTTCATCTACCCATTGATCTGAATAATATCCTAACAAGGCACAAAGGGAGGAAATGATCTAGTTTCCTTTAGTCGAGAACATGGAAGAAGGATAAGGAGGATTTGTGGAAGGAAATTCAGTGGATGGGGGAAGGAAAAGCTCGAATATTTGAGCTCTTTGGGGGAAGGTCATTTTCTGGTATAATTCTGTAAGAATTTCCAGGTTGAAGGGTGATGCAGAGTCGGCTCGGGGGACTTGTATCATTTGTTCAATAGATTTGGGCGTGATGAGGAAAATAATCTCTCTAGACAAGGAGACGACGACTCTTTGCTCGGGAATATAGTGATCTTGGCACTTGAGAGCGAACTCTGGAAAAGGGTGGATCTGAGGGAAGAGGTAAAGGGGTAAGTTGGACTCCCAGAGTCTGATTTCATCACTTTGGTCCAAGAAGACTTCCTTGAGCCACGACTGAAGGTATGCGAAATCAAAATCACACTTTGTATCTATGATTAATCGGTCTTTGTCGACCAGTGGGATTCCGTCAAGGTCGACAGGAGGCGGGAGGAACGGATTCTCCTCTCTTTCTGCTTGTTTGGACTTTGGCGACATTATTGCAACAATACCTGCAAGAAAAAACAACGTTAGCGTGGTGGTTGTTGGTGGGGGCAACTGATTGTAACGGAGGATAAAATGGGGTAAATCTCTCTAGTGCAGTGATTGGGTAAATGGTGAAAATAGGAAGAAAAGGATAGTTTTGAGTAAATGGGTGTCCGTTGGGCGCGAGAGACAGGTCAGCTAGTTAACGGATAGGTCATCCAGTAATAAATGGCCAATGGATCACTTAGAGTGTGACATGGCAGGTGACGATGATTGAGGGATATGGATGAGTGATGTGGAAGCTACCGATTGGGGTAAAGGTCATAGTGAGGGGGCTTGCCATGAGCGAAAAGGGGGGGAAGGACTGACAACAGTTATGGGATGTGACTATTTTGGGAAAGGTGGATGGTGACGTCCAGAAGTGACTATGGTATGTCAGACAATAGGAGATGATGGGACGCGGGGCCGATAGATTAATGCCACATATAGATAGGGGCCCGCCAGAGAAAAGATCCCATTCTGGATCCCCCCCCCTCAGTTAATAGCAGATCAGTTGGGGGGTCCGAAAAACGCTTAGAACCGTTGATCTGCGCCCTTGATTCTTGGCCGTAGATCTATGCGCATCGTTTATCACCCATTCCGGACCCCCCCCTCCATTAAAGGCAGAATGGACGAGGCGGTCTGGAATCCAATGTTGGCCGTAGATCTGCGCGCTTGATCCTGAGTCATTCAGATGCGCACGGATCTTATCATCAATTTTGGACCCCCCCCTCCGTTAAAGATAGAACGGTCGGGGGGGTCCGGAAAGACCTATCCACCGTTGATCTGAGCGTGATCATCTGGACCATTGATACATGATCGGAGTATAATTGAGGGCGCGGAAACATACATGCGTCGAGGAAACTTAGGATAAGTGATTTTTTCACGGTTTTCCTCCAAGGATTTTCATGTCAACACCACCAAGGGTTAGTCAAACAACATTTTAGGTATCCAAATCATGGTGCAACATTGATCATCAAACTGGTTCTTATTGAAATGAAGGAACAAAGGAACTAGCCTATATTCTAACCTAGCTTCCTATGACAATTAACCCAGATTAGACTGTTGGGTTAAGAATTTACTCTACCCTGGGGTTGTCTGACCAAGATTAGACAGTCTGGCCAGATTTATTCACTAATCTAACCTAGATACTTTGGCTAAGATTAAACTGTTTATCCAAACTCATTCACTAATCCTATCAACATCAATTTAAAAAGAACTTGGCCATGCTTGAAAGGTATGGACCAAATTACTATTATTGTATGGGGCTTTTATTGAAATTCTTTTATGCCCTCTTTTCTTTCTTTTTTCTTTTTCTTTTTTCTTTTTCCTTTTCAAATTATTTGTAGAATGAAAAATCATTTGTCAACAAAAACACTAGATATAGATAATATCCCAGTCACCAGTTGATCCTATAATTTATAGGGTGATAACATAAGTGATAGAGATAGTGGATGGCACAACACCTTACCCATCATTACTTGGATTGGATTGGGCATTCAATAACTAGGATATAATCAAAATGAAGACAATAAAATGACGTTTGAATCATGAGAATATATAATCATTGCACCATAATGGATCCTTCAGAAGGAGAAAGGTTTTTAGAGGCCACTTGTTTGGATATGGAAGAAATAAACCATTTGTACAGAACCACCGCGCAAGAAGAGGATTATGTTAACCCAACTATATATGGGTACTTAGTTGGAGAAGTATTACATCTTGTGCTTTTGACTCAGACATAGGTTTGGAGAATTGGAAACAACGATTACATGAAGTTTCCATAAGGAGGTGTGCAAGAATAAATGGCACAATAAGATGGGTTGGTACAGAGATCAGATAACCTCCCAGTTTTCATGGGCTAAATGACTTAGATTAATTATTGAAAAATATGAAGAGGAAGTGTTAAAAAATCAAAGTCTCTTAGACCTAGATATTGCACTCAAGGAAACACTTGCAAGGTGGTGGGGTGCGCACAAACAAACAATTCAGGACTAGTATCATTCTAAACGACTACTGTGCATTAGATTTGGCGCAGAACAGGGGAGAAATGAAATGTAGAGGTATGATGGGTAGGGAATACCAATGGAACACTTGGATAAGTGCATGAAACAATGGAGGATGAGTCCACCAGAGGAATGGCCTCATCACATTATTCATACATTGGAAGGAATCCCAAGGAACTGTTATATAGACCAAGAGATGCACAGAGGCACAATAGAATGGACATGATTACAACATAATTTTGTAATAACATTCTCATTTGAACATGAGAACCCAAATATCGATTCAACATTGAAGATAATATGGGAAATGATATTTTTTTCGATGAACTGAAAGTTGAAATCATGATAGAATATCAACAAAAGAATAGAGACACAGTTAAAGAGTTACTCTTATGATATCATGTTGAAGAGAAAGCACCAAATGAAGATGATCCACCCAAAATTCAGATTACAGATATTGAGGGAGAAAGAGAGGTGGAAGGTCCATCTCTGAAGTCAAAAGTATTTGCAACATTGGGATGAATGATAATCCTAAAATGGAAAGTATTGGAGACTATTGGGATGAGAAAATAGTAGAAAGCATAACATATTTACTGCGCGAATACAGTGACCTATTCCCAACAACCTTTACAGAGATGAAAGTCATAGTAGGAGATCTAGTTGAGATGCATATACCCCTCAAACTTGATGCTAGACCTATTAGGTAGAGACCTTACAGAATGAATTGAGTGTTTAAGAAGAAAGTGAAAGTATAAATTGACCGAATGTTGGAAGCCAATATCGTAGAACTAGTAGAGGAATATGAATGAATTATTTCCATGGTAGACTAAGAAAAGAAGCAAGGGCGTATAATTATTTTTGTATATCTGAGGAAACTTAATGATGTTGTTGGTACTGAGAGGGGGGTGAATCGGTATCAAGTACAATTTAAAACCTTTTTCAACTTAGACTTAAACCATTCAATTATATCCAATGAGAAATGAACAATAATATAAGAGTTACACAAATACACCACAGTACACCATGCACAATATATGAGAAATAATCAATAGTTATTGTTCAAGGGAAGTGATGACTTCCAAAGGTAGCTACAACTTTCAAATGTAAAGGGAGAGATAAACCTCTAAGAGGAAGATACAATCCTCCAATATCAATAGAGATTTTAACTCTCCATGCTTGCCCCTTCCTTCCACCCAAGAATATATGAGAGATAATAAAAACATTACATTAAATCATGACCATCAACCAACCATCACATAGAACCTGATAATGCTTCATGAGACTTCTTCAATTTATGCAATTATTAAATTATTGGAATACTATGATCCTATAGATAATATTACTCAATGTATTCTCTGACACTTCTCCAAGTTTCACTCCTTGAATCCTCCCCAAAAGGAAGTTATAGAAGGAATGGTAGACTTTATTCAATTCTCGTTTATTTAGAAGACCCAACTTGTACAGCATGCCCCGTGCTCAATATTTAAAATCCAATTCTAAAACTTGCACACAAGAAACTAAAGTCTGTAATATTTCCAATGGAAGTGGTCCCACTTTATTGGAATTCTATATGAATAATTTATGAGTGTTTTACCCAGAACACATGTTTATTGACTAGCTTCAGGACTGGTCACAAACCCTATCTTCCACAGAGTGTATCTCCATAATTATAGTGAATAAAGACCTGGAATTTTTACCAGAGGTACCTTGATATGTATTCTCAATACCATAGCGATTTCACCATTTGAATCGTTCTAGAAAATAAGTTATAGAAAAAATGGTAAGATGATCTGATAATAACATACCTTAGAACACATCACCAAAATACTTCATCCTCCCTTGAAATTTGGCCTTCTTTACTTCTGATTTCCTTTGAAATTTGACTTGTATCTAAATGAATGTCTAATGATGTTTATTTATACCATTTATGTCACTTCATTTTAACATTAGGGTAGACCTGGCATTCCTTATTTTGTAATTCTTTTCTTTAATTATCTTTAGGGCCTACATGTACTTCCTTCTTCAATTCACTTTGTCATCTTCAAAAATTCATTTCTCCTAAACTATGAGGATCCACGTGACATGCCACATACCACCAAAAACAACATGATGTATACTATACATTCATGGTTTTTGTATATGCATGTGCATTGTCCTTCATGTCCAAATACCTTTATCAATCTTGCAATCCAAAAACCATGACTAGGGTTGACATCAATGACAACAACCAATCTTCCAACAATCTGCCCCTTTGTCATTGATGGAAACACTCATTCTCCCCCTATCATAATGATCCCAATTTCTCTCCCCCTTTGAAATCAATGGAAAAGGTTAGGGATGCTCTCCCTGAGTTTAATGGAAAAATGTAACTCTCTTCTTTGGGGCTGCTCCCCCTGAACATGTGGCACTCAATAACACTTCATCCTTATTTTTGGTCTTTGGGACTTTTTCTTCCTTAGAATCCTTTTGTGTGGCTTCCATATTCTCTCTCTTATTCATGTCTAGGATGTATATGTTGTTCGGTCTTCTTGTTGCAATTGCAACCAATCTTCCTAAGTTATTTTCTCTGATTTTACATTTTCGGGAATCAAACGTAAGAGTGTATCCTCGATCACACATTTTACTAACACTGAGTAGATTATGATTCAAGTCTTCAACCAATAGAACATTATTTTCTTTTACATTTTTTTTTCCAAGCTCTACTACACCTTCTCCAAGTATTTTGGTATATGAGTCATCTCCAAATGCAACATTTCCATCCTTTATCTTCAAGCTGATGAATTTGTCTTGATCCTCGGTCATGTGTGAAGAACATCCACTGTCTATGTACCATTCATCTTCTTCTTTACATTCTTCAACGGTTAATGCTAGTCGACAATATTCATTGTTTGGAATCTCTTTCCTTCTCCATACTATGGTTGGCATAGGGACATCTTCATTCATATATCTAAAATATCGTGCTTTGTGACCAAGATAATTTCATTTGTAGCATACAATATTTTTTTCCATCAATGGGTAAAATGAATTATAAATCTTGTTGACAAATACACGATTATTTCCATATCTTTTGTTTACACCATTCATGTTTCTTGTGTATTTGTTCCTTTCATTGATTCTACAATTAATTGCCTTATGTCCAAAATGTTTGCAAGTATAACAATGACCAAGAAAGAAATTTTGATACCCGGGAGTAAGTGACCTTCTTTGTTATGTAGTCCATCTAGGTTCATGATCTACTCTTCCGTAGTTTCCTTCATATTGATTGAAGCTTCTTTCATTCCTGAAGGTAGGAGGTCTTCTTGGATATTCATCTCTTTTGTAATCATTCTTTCTTTCTGGTATCCTAGTCCACTTCTCATCAACTATCTATGTAGATCTTTCTTCAACCTTCTTGTTGGTATTTGCTTCTTCTTTGTATGAAGTTTCACCCATGCATCCAAGATGTGTTAATTCTTTTGGCGCTTGAGAGTTTCTTAAGCTCTTCCTCAATGAGACAACTTCTTGTTCAAGTTTCTCACAATCTTCTTCTTTCTTTATCATTTGGACCTTCTTTACTTCTGCAATTCTTCTTGCTTCTTCGAGTAGAGTTTTCAGGGAAATGGTTTCTTCTCTTAGTTTCTGAAAGTCTTCTAATTGTTTCTTTAAGCTTACAACTGTCTTTTCATAACTACCCAATTCACTTCTTAGTTTTCTATGCGTGTCTTTGAGCTTGCTATTTTCAATCTCAACATGCTTAAATTTTTTAAGATTCTCATCTTCCTGTTGAATCATTTCTACTTCATAATTTTCTTCTTCTTCATTGTCATCTCTTTCAATCCTTGGATGAGGACATTCAAATTCGACATGTCCTACTCCTTCACAATTAATGCAAAAGAACTGACCTCTATTTTCTTCTTTGAAATCTGAGATGTTGTAATCTTCTTCAACTTCTTCTTCTTCTGATGCTTCTTCACTTGCATAAAGGTCTTGTAGCTTGTCCCAAATCTCTTTTTTAATGCACATGATCCCACCTTGGTAGTCACTGAATCTGTCAATCCATCTAGGATGGTATCTATTGCCAGTTTGTTGTTCCTTTTTGCTTCCTTTTGAGCTGCAGCCTTTGGTTTCTTCAAAGCATTGTATCCTGAAGCAACTGAGAACCAAACATCTTCCCCAAGAGATTTCAAGTAAGTTTCCATTCTGTTTTTCCAGTATTCAAAATTGCTTCCATCAAATGGTGGAATCCCATTTGGAATGTTGTCTTCCATTTCTACATAGTATCTTCCTTCCAGTGGTTAAACTATAATGAAGGTAACCCGCTATGATACCAATTATTGGTACTGAGAGGGGGGTGAATCATTATCAAGTACAATTTAAAAACTTTTTCAAAATATACTTAATCCATTCAATTATATCCAATGAGAAATGAACAATAGTATAAGAGTTACACAAATACACCACAGTACACCATGCACAATATATGAGAAATAATCAATAGTTACTGTTCAAGGGAAGTAATGACTTCCAAAGGTAGCTACAACTTCCAAATGTAAAGGGAGGCATAAACCTCCAAGAGGAAGATACAATCCTCCAATATCAAGAGAGATTTTAACTCTCCATCCTTGCCCCTTCCTTCCACCCAATAATATATGAGAGATAATAAAAACTTTACATTAAATCATGACCATCAACCAACCATCACATAGAACCTAATAATGCTTCCTAA
Organism: Picea engelmannii; assembly: GCA_009831015.1. Classification (NCBI taxonomy): domain Eukaryota; kingdom Viridiplantae; phylum Streptophyta; class Pinopsida; order Pinales; family Pinaceae; genus Picea; species Picea engelmannii. Next base: position 53,397 of record ML799391.1, read on the forward strand.
GACTTCTTCAATTTATGAAATTATTCAATTATTGGAATAATATGATCCTGTATATAATATTACTTAATGTATTCTTTGACACTTCTCCAAGTTTCACTCCTTGAATCCTCCCCAAAAGGAAGTTATAGAAGGTGTTGGAACAAATACTGAAATTTTGGCTTTCAGTAGCTTAGGAGGAAAAAATTTATAGTGTTTAGCTACCGAAAGTTCAGACTTTCAGTAGCTTAAATATCAGTTTTCATATGCCCTTAATTTCCAAAAGTGTATCGGCTGAGACTAAGAACTCAAGCGTCACATGGAGGAAGAGCTCAAGAGGAGGCACAAAAAACAAAAAATAAAATGCAACAAATGGAAATAAAATCACTAAAATAAGGTTTTACAAAATGCCACATCATCATTTCAGGTTTCGGCCATCGGAGGTTTGGTCGACAAAATTTTTGTTTTCTATTTCCCGAAACCCGAAATCCTAAAATCCATAAATTGGGGTTTCAGGACTTTCGGTGGTTTACGCCGCTCCAAAATTGCACTGTTAGCCACCAAAATCGCAGATTTTTCATATGCAAAAAACTGCCTCAGCAAAAAATCAGTTTTCTCAGCCGTGGAGAGGCCGTTTTGTGTGCTCAAATGGTCGATTGACATATACATATCCTATTATTTCCATTGGTGTATTCATATTTTCATTTTGATCTTTGGAAGGCAGTCAAAATTCCCCCGAAAGAGGAGGTTCATTTTCAGAAATGTGGCATTTTTTAGTGTGTTGAGTCATCATTTTCAAATGATGATTCTGAGCGACTCGAATATCATTTTGAGAAACGGTCAGAGGTTTTTGTGCTTAAAACATCATAGATCAATAAACTCCCTAATTTTTTCCACAGGTGCCACATATTTCGAGAATCGAATCCATCTCCGCACCTTAATTTTCAGATCTTAGAATTTCTCCGTTTGATACATATTTTTGAAAGGCATATCTGGGGAAAATGGAAATGGATCTCAGGAAACAGAGAGAGGTTTTTGGTCAAAAAAAATAGATGAACAAAAACCTCTTTCATTTTATACACAACTGTCACGATTCGAGAGATACATAACCATAACCGCAACCCCATTTTTCAACAATTTGGCCCATTTTCTATGGCAAAAAGTTTCTGAATTTGATGGTAACTGTTGTTATCTTTTGGGAGGATTTCGACCTCAATACCTACATGAAATTCCTGTTCATTTCTAGAGGGATTTATTTTGGAATCCAAATCGTTTTTCAGTTATTCGAAAGGGGGTAGAAGACATATATTATTGTATCTTCTTGAAGAAAAAGAGCAGGAACAACTCGGGAGCCTTTTGGAGGCTGGGTTTGTAATGCATTCCTTTTCAGAAAATATAGAACAGAGTGCCAAGAGATTCTACACCTTGTCACTATCTAATTATGTCTTCTTCCTGTGTTATTGTTTCTAAAGTTTTCATCACTTCTCTTTCTTCCTTCCATTCATTAATTCAGCTTGTAATGGTTACAATTCAGTAATACTTCTGTTGTAGCTAATTTAAAGCCTTCATTAAAGTGTTGTTTTTCCTCTGTTTTGCCATGAGTAGAACAAGACATGCATCTTGATTGTTTTTTCTTATTTACAAGTTTTATTTGTTCATATCTTTTCCTCTGTCTTGCTATGAGTGAGACAAGACCTATGTTCAGATATTTGAAGTTTGGTGTTATTTATTCTATTGAAAGGAGGACCAGACTTATCAGAATTAGATACCTAGCTTTTTCTTTCAGTTTTGTTCATCCCCTATATTCTATCCATCCTCATGATTTTAAAATGAATTAGACAAACGAGGTCATGTCTTTTCGTTTCTGATCTATAAATGAGTGAAATGACTATTTTAGACCTAGTTCTAGAAGCCTCCTATGACTGATCAATCAACAAAATTTATTTCTTTTAAAATGTGCTAAGGCTTGGCTCTTTTATAGCCTAGAGTCAACTCTTGCGACAACATTTTCTGGCGTTGTTGCCGCGGATGGAGGACGAAGTTATCTTCCCTGGGATACGACAAAGTTCAGATCTATCTCTTGATGGGGAACAAGGGATAGGCATTCAATTGGCTATGATCATTCACCTGGCGAATCCTTGGTTCGTAGACTCTACATGATTTTGTTGGCGACTCCACTGGTCTCAAATGTTGAATTCATTCACTGCTCAAATTGCTGCAAGGTTTGCCCCTTTGGACTTTACAAATGTTTATGGCTTTCCAAACACTATTCCAGACATTAAAATTTGGGAAGATGTCCTTCCTAAATTTAGAGAATATGAGGATGAAAATCCCGGTCAACACTTCTTTGAATTCCACAAGCTCATGGAGGAATTAAATGTACATCATGAAGATGTCCTCATGAAATTGTTTATGTTTTCATTGCAAAAAGATGCTAGACTCTGGTATAAATCTTTACCCCATTTCAGTATTCCTTCATTGAGATGTTTTCACACACTTTTTCATCAACATTGTAAGAGGATATATTCAACTGAAATCCTTTTTGAAGATTGTTGTAATATAGGATTCATAAGACAAAAAGATCATACAAATCCTCTTGAAGAGGAGG
>ML799391.1:74588-94646 GCA_009831015.1 Picea engelmannii
ACTATACTTCTCATGAGTGGGAAGGAACTTCTGGCAGAAGTAAAGAAGAAGGAAGATCCACAATTCTTTGTGGTCAGGAAACCGAAAGTTGTTTTGACCAGCACAAGAGTGGATGATCTGCCAAAGGAAATTCAGGAACTACTGGAAGAGTTTGCTGATATAGTGGTGGACGAATTACCTCATTCATTGTCGCCGATGAGGAGCATAAGCCATCATATAGACCTCATACCAGGAGCAAGTTTTCCGAACAAAGCAGCGTACAGGTTAACGCCGCAGGAAAATGAAGAGGTCAAAAGGCAGGTACAGGAGCTACTAGATAAAGGATTGGTCAGGGAAATTCTTAGTCCGTGTGTCGTTCCAACGGTACTAAGTCCAAAGAAAGATGGAGGTTGGAGAATGTGCACTGATTCCAGAGCCATCAATACGATAACCATCAGGTACAGGTTTCCATTGCCAAGGATGGATGACTTGATGGACTGCTTGAGTGGAGCAGAGTTTTTTTCAAAGGTTGATTCGAAAAGCGAATACCATCAGATTCGCATGAGGGAAGGTGATGAATGGAAGACAGCCTTCAAGACTAACAAAGGTTTGTATGAATGGTTGGTCATGCCGTTTGGCTTGATGAATGCACCAAGTACATTCATGAGGCTGATGAATGAAGTGTTGAAAGAGTTTATTGGTAAGTTTGTCATTGTTTATTTGGATGACATCTTGATTTTCAGCAAATCAAAAGAAGAGCATCTAAAGCATTTAGCTGCAGTAATGAGGAAGCTACAGCAAGAGAAGTTGTTGATCAACATGAGGAAGTCTTCATTTATGAAGAGAGAGCTCATTTACTTGGGGTTTGTCATATCGGCAAATGAATTGAAGATGGATCCAAGTAAAGTTGAGGTAATTAAAAGTTGGCCATCACCGAGAAATGTTTTCGAGGTGAGAAGTTTTCATGGACTGGCGAGTTTCTACAGGAAATTCATCAGGAATTTTAGTGGAATTAGCGCAGCAATGATGGACATAGTCAAGAAAAGACATAAATATTTTCATTGGACTGAAGCGGCAAAGAAGAGCTTCAATCTGTTGAAGCGGAAAATCACAGAGCAATCGGTGTTGGTGTTGCCGGATTTTACGAAGGTCTTCCAGGTAAAATGTGATGCAAGTGGCTTTGCCATAGGAGCGGTCTTGAGCCAGGAGGACAGACCAATTTCATATTTCAACGAGAAGCTGGATGAGGCCAAGGTGAAGAATTCAACGTATGATAAATAATTTTATGCTATCATACAGGCGTTGAAGAAGTGGAGGCATTACTTGATCCCAAAAGAATTTGTTCTGTATAGTGATAATCATGCACTACAGTTTGTAAGTCAACAAGAAAAGTTGAATCAAAAACATGCTAAATGGGTAGAGTATATGCAGAATTTTACATTTTTAATTAAACACATTTCAGGGACTGCTAACAAAGTGGTTGATGCTTTGAGCAGGAAATGTTTGTTGTTACAGGAGTTCCGAGTCAAAACATTGGGTTTTGAAAACCTTAAGGACATGTATGCAGGTGATGCATATTTTGAAGAGGCATACGAGGCAGCTGAGAATCCAGTTCTCAGAGACAGAAGCCCGTGGATGGATTACCTGATCCAAAATGGACTGTTATTCAGAGGCAATCAGTTGTGTATTCCACATTGCTCCATGAGGGAGAATTTGCTAAAAGAAAATCATAGTGGCGGATTAGCAGGACATTTTGGATACGATAAGACGTTTGCAAAGATGAGTGAAGCCTATTTCTGGCTGAAGATGCGAACAAATGTCAAGAAGTTTGTTGACAGGTGCAGGATTTGTCAGCATTCAAAGGGCAGAAAGCAAAATGCGGGATTCTATAAATCCTTACCCATACCAGAGAGGCCGTGGGATGAAATCAGCATGGATTTCATATTGGGATTGTCAAGGACGCAAAGAGGACATGATTCAATCTTTGTGGTGGTTGACAGGTTTTCAAAGATGGTACATTTTATTTCGTGTCAAAAGACCAGTGATGCGACGCACATCGCAAACTTGTTTTTCAAAGAGATTGTCAGACTTCATGGATTACCGAGAAGCATTGTATCGGACAGGGATACAAAATTCATTGGACATTTCTGGAGAACACTCTGGAAGAAGATGGGAACTAACTTGATGTTCAGTTCTACCTATCATCCACAGACAGATGGGCAGACAGAAGTGGTCAATAGAAGTCTTGGAGATTTACTCAGAAGCCTGGTGACAGAGCACCACAACAGCTGGGACAACGTGTTGCCACAGGCAGAGTTCGCGTACAACGATTCAGTGAATCGAAGTACAGGAAAAAGCCCATTTGAAATTGTATATGGAAGGCAGCCAAGAGGAGTATCTGAACTCAGGGATTCAGAATAGATAATCACGAAGAGTGCAAGCGCTGAAGAATTCGCAGAAGCGATGGAAGAACTTCACAGTAGAGTGAAGCAGCGATTGTTGGAAACGAACTAGGAATACAAGCACAGAGTAGATCAACATCGGAGACAAATTCAATTCGAAGTTGGTGATCTAGTTCTAGCACATCTGAGAAGAGAAAGGTTCCCAAGGGGAACATACAACAAATTGAAAATGAATAAAATTGGGCCATGCAGAGTCCTGAAGAAATTGGGAGAAAATGCTTATGAGATTAAATTGTCGGATGACATCGGAATATCTCCGACATTCAATGTTTCAGAATTATATCCATATAAGGCTGAGGAAACAGGAACTGGAAATGATGAGCAGCCAGAGATCCAGTGGCAGAAGCAAATGCCGATTGCAGAAAGGCCACAGATGGAGCATATACTTGACAAGAGGGTCAGCAAAAGGACTAGACGGAAGCAATACTTCGAGTATCTGGTGAAGTGGAAAAATCATCCAGTGGAGGATGCCAGCTGGGAGACAGAAGCAGTTATCGAATATCATGGACAGACCGTGCAGGAGCTCATGGACAGGAGCCCATGAAATTTTTCAAGCTGAGGAGTATGATGCAGGAGCATCGCCAACTCAGCAAGCGTGGAGCCAGCGCATGTGTTTTTTTTTACACATGACATATAAGCTTGATAACTCTTTTTGAATTTTCAATTAAGATGAAGCGCCATATCCTTCAATGAAACATTTATGAAGGAGTGCCTGTTGTATTGTAGCAGACCTCGAGCCTTACGCTCTTGTCTGAATTAGATAGGAGGCATTTAATCTAGTTAATGCAGGTAGATAGATGTTTAAGTCTAGATTAGACAGTTTAGAGTTCAAGAGGGAAAACGGATATAGACACCCTCCTTTGTACATTATTCATGATTCAGGTTATTCAGGGGCAAGAAGAGAGAGCAGGCAGAGAATTTGTGAAGAACACCCATGTACAAATGTTTTTGAATTAATAGAAGAGAGTCTTTGATTCAATTTCATGGTTGGTGTTGTTTCTCTGTGTATGTTGTTTATGTGCTCATGAATGTTTGTTTCTGTTATGCATTTTCTTTGAATATGCTGTGCATGAGGATTTCAGGGTTTTTAACTGAAGTCTGAGAGAGAGAGGAGAGGATAAGTTTCAATTGTTTCTCTTTCTGAGCCAGGAGATTCCTGCATAGAGTGCAGTTGAATTCATCCGCGTAGAGTGCGTTGATGAGGCTCGACAGTTAAACCCTTATTCTCATTCACCTAGAAGTTGGTTTAGGTTGGTAGAGTCGTGCAGGGGAGGTGCAGGCTGAACTTGAAGTCTCAGTGGCTAGTCTGAGCAAAGGAAGGCATAGACTACTGTTGTCAGAAGTACACAGAGTCTGAGAGACTCAACACTTTGAGAGTTGTTGAAGGTCGAGCATGAGAAGTGTGCGCAAAGTCTCTGAGAGAGTCAGAGTGAATAAGATCAAGAGGGATAGAACCTTTGGGATATCATTGAAAGGGAACATAGAAAGTTCGGGCCGAGGAAGGTTTGAGCCGGAGCTGCAAGCGTAGACGTCAAAGAACAAGTGCTGAGAAGGAACACTTAGCCGTTCTCAGGAGATCCTCGAGAGGGAGGAATCGACGGTCAGGATTCACCGATGGAACTAGCGAAATCCCGCCAGTCGTCGGATCTTGGGGAGTTGCACAGGGTTTAAGCCCCAACGAGTAGAGGAGACGTCATTAGGATTTCAGAGTCATCGGGGTTTTCATAAAGTTGAGAATCGAGACCTTGAAAGTCTCAAAATCCCGAGAGAAGATCCTAGCTGTTGATCTCGGCTGTACACGTGTCAAGGAGACAGGTACCATCAAAGTTTAGTCCATCGGGAATTTGGGATTTCCGAGGACATAGAAATCTCGCATATTGAAATCGCAATTGGCGATTTCCCAACGTGGTCTAAACCGTTGATCGGAGGGATACATGGCAAGAGATCCCGAGGAATCGGGGTTCGGCATTTCAGGATTTTCGTTGTTGGAAGAATCGCTGCAAGAGTTCCGAAACTCTGAAACGCGATAGCCATACGATTGTGTGTTGAGTGGAGGACAGGTGTCAGAAGATTGAGCATCGCCTTAAGGTGACGACAGGTGGCATCGGAGATCGGGGATCGGAGATTCCAGGAGTGCGAGTTCTTCGCATTGCAAACTCGCGAACTCCGAAATCCTGATAAGGGGTAAAGTACACGGTCACGTGGGTTGGCAGGTCACACGAGGAAGGAGCAGTCAGAGGGGCTAGCGCTATAGTGGAAGCGCCATCGCGAATCGGGGTGCAGATATTTGGGGAGGCAGTGAAACAGAACATCACATATGTTGATTTCTCGATAGGAAAATCCCCGACAGGAACAAGGAAGCGTTGGCATTGAGACCCATCGAGTTTCAGGGTTTTGAAATACCCATTTTTCATGAGTGCAGGACTCGTGATCCTGCGAGGTCCGATTTCCCGATATAACACAGGGGAGTCATAAGGATAGTTCTATGGGTAGAGAAAATTCCTGATAGGGGGATTTGGAGAGTGTTTCAGCTCTTCGGGCCAAAGGGAAAAGAAGGTCCTAGTGAGCGTGGACATGCCCGGGGTGGCGCGTTTGCGTCACATGTGCATTGTCCTTCATGTCCAAATATCTTTATCAATCTTGCGGTCCAAAACCCATGACTAGGGTTGACATCAATGACAACAACTGATCTTCCAACAGATGCTTTCTTACATGACCCTTTCCCTATCCCTTTTACAGATGAGGTCTTAGAGAATGTTCGAGACCAGGAAGCATATTCATTCACATATGGATTCTTAGGATACCATTATATCAAAATAGCTCCATAGGATAGCTATAATACTACTTTTACTACAGAATGATTATCCTACCAATATACAGTCATGCCATTTGGGATGAAGAATGCACCAACTATATTTCAAGGGTAGTCATAGCTTCTTTTAAGGAATTCATACATCAGTTTCTAGAAGTATATCTATATGACTGGACTATACATATTTTGCTAAAAGGCCATGTATAAGTGTTAAGATTAATGTTGGAAAGATGAAGACAATGTCAGATATCATTAAACATCAAGAAATGCATTTTGGTACACCTTTTGGAATATTGTTGGGACATATAGTATGTAAACAAGGTTTACTAGTGGACCCTGCTAAGATTGTAGTCATTGTGAATTTACCACCACCAAATTCAGTGCTCTAGTTAAGATAAACACTAGGACATACAAGCTATTACATGAAATTTATAAAGGGGTATGCACAGATTACTGCACCAATGGAAAAATTGTTAAAGAAGGACACCATATTTCAGTGGAATGAGGACTGTCAACAAGGATTGGACACTCTAAAGTAAAGTATGGTGGAAACACCTATATTAGTATTTCCATATTGGGAAAAGACATTTCATGTGCAGGTAGATGCATCACCTATAACACTTGGAGAAATTCTGGTGCAACCAGAAGAAGGAGAATTAGACCATCCTATAGCCTTTGCAAGAAAAAAGTTGTTAGAATCATATCAGAATTACAACACCACAAAAAGAAAAGGCCTAGCCATGGTATATGCACTTCATAAATTCAGGCACCATTTACTGGGTAAACACATTGAATTGTTCACAGACCATTCTACCCTCAAATATCTAGTCAACAAGCTAGTGTTGTGGGGGAGGATATCTATATGGCTATTATTATTCCAAGAATTTGATTTTGAAGTGAATGTTAAACCAGGGAAGCTAAATGCATGACATGATCACCCGTCAAGGGTAATAATGGAGAAGAACCTACTAACTTGGAAGACAACTTCCCTGATGCACAATTATTTCAATACATGTAGCTGATGAATACTTTGTTGATATTGTTGAATACTTAAGTACAAGGGTTGCACCACATGACTTTAGCACTGCGTAGAAGAAAAATATGGTAGTCAGAGTTGCAGACTATCAACTCATTATAGGGCATTTATAAAATATGGGTGTAGATAGTATTTTGAGAAGGTGTGTATCGGAACATGAATGGACTAGAATTTTATTAGAAGCTCATGAAGGAATAGCTGGAGGAAACTGTGTAGGAAAATATACCACACAAAATTATGGTGGCCAACAGTCCATAAAGATGCCAAGGATTATTTCCAGAATTGTGATGTCTGTCAGAAGGTTGGAAAACCCAAGAGAAGGGATGAGATACCCTTAATAAAACAAGTGACTCTGCAGGTATTTGACAAATGGGAAATAAACTTTGTTGGACCTATTAATTCACTAGAAATTTTTTTAGGAACTAGATATATCATTACTTTGCCTTAATACTTAACGAGATGGGAAGAAGTAGCACCAATCAAATATTGTAGCGAAAAGACAACATCACACTTATTATTTGAGAAAGTTATCACAAGATTTGGATATCCCGAGATTTTGAAGGGTGACCAAGGCACTCTTTTTATTAATAATACCATTAGGGCTATAAATGATGAGTTTGAAGTCTATCACCAAAAGAGTACACCATATCATCCTCAGGAAAATGGAACAATAGAAGTTTTCAATAAGATTTTGGGAAATGATTTAACTAAGATCTGCAATGTTAACATGGATGATTGGGACTTGAAAATAACAGAAGTACTATGGGAATATAGGACCACATGTAAGAAGTTGATAGGACAAACACTATTCAAATTGTTGTATGTGTTGGATTACTGAGAGGGGGGGTGAATTAGTAATAGAGAAATTTAATCCTTTTTCACCATAAAATGCAAGTGTTATATCAATGTAGAATTATCATCCAATAGTTGCAGAGTAAATAAAAAATGAACAAATGATCAATCACACACATACATAGTACACCATTTTTTTACATGGAAACCCAAAGTGGGAGAAAACCATAGAATGATTTTTCTTATATGTATTTAAGAATTACATTCATTAGAATCACCAACTTTCTTTGTTTTCCAGATGCAATTGGAAGGAGGCTCCAATCCCCTAGTTTCTTAGGCTACAACCTGAGGGAAGCTCCAACTCCCCAATTCTCTAGATACAACCAAAAGGAGGCTACAACCCCCTATGTTCTTTGAATACAACTGGAAGGTGGATAAAATCACTTGTCCTTTCCCCGTACAACCATCCTAACATAGAAGTAGAATGATGGAACCACTGTCACACTATCATTGTGAGATATATTGCTATAAACTTGTACCAATCAACCTGTAATCAACCTATAACAACATGTACCAATAACCTGTGCCAACATGTACCATACATCAACTTGTACCTCAACCTGTACCATAAACAGGTGCATTGACCATGGACCAAACCTCTATAAATAACATGTCACAATAACCTATCCAAACAAGCTATCAAAAAAACCTATCTCATCAATCTTATCAACTAGATCAGCTCTACTCACTAGGACAACTCTCAACCATATGAAAAAAATCACCAAGATGTGAATCAACCAAGCATAACACACCAACTCATAATCATCATGAAAATTAATATGTTCTTCTAATAATATACCAAGACAAGTACACGACATCATCCATAAGCCATGTGTCAACAATACTGCTAAGAAGTACCTCCAACCATGTACCAAGTATGTACCAATCATGCATCAACTACACATAAAATTTGACTCATCAAGGTGTACCAACATCATCAAATATACACCTCATGTATGTGCCAACTCATCAACCAATCTAATCTGATCATATATACCTAAAATCTAGAAACTGAATATGTCACTGAGAAACCTTTCACTATATACTCATCAACCAATATGATTTGATCACATATACCTCAAACACTTTACCAAAAGTCTATACCTCAAACCATGTGATAGAAACTCACGGTTATACAACCTCTATCTGTACTGATAACTTCAACAACATACCTCAACCAAAATCCCTCAAACATGAACCGATATTAAACTTCAGTAGATCTGCCTCAAATCAACTCTACAACAAGCCATAAAATCCGAAGAGGGAATCCAACATATTTACAAGGAAACCCCTCAACTTGATTCATAAATTCAACACTACACATATGAGAACCATACCTTTTTTTTTCTTCTTGTAGTGTTCTTTTGCCACAGTTTTGTTGCTGCGAATCCACTGCCACACTTTTTATGCTACGGTTCTTTTGTCGCACTTTTCCTACTGCGATTTTTCTACCACACTTTTTCTGCCACACTTTTTCTACCACATTTTTCCTACTACCATTTTTCTCTATCAATAATATTTGCCCAAATACCCTTTCAAAAAAATAGATAGTCAATGATATTCAAGTGTGTTTGAATGAGAGACCCTTGCCTCTTATTTATACTTTTATGTAGCTTCCTCAAGGGGTTACCTTCTAACCATCTTAACCCACTTTCCTTATTTTAGGGTTAACCCACTTATAACCACTTGTCCACTTAACTTAACCACTTTCCATAATTATTAAGTTCTCCATTAAATTTATTATTTAAATCATTTATTTTGCATCCTCTTTGACTTATAGTACATTCATCACTTCACTTTATTATTTAAATAATTTCTTCTTTGCAAACAATTTGACTACTTTGAACTTTTGGGGCTTCTAGATGAATCAGGAGGGTTCTCCAACTTCACGTGGCCATAACTCTCTAACCGTGAGGATTTATGTGGCGTTCCACATACCATAGGAAATGAAATGACATGTACTATCCATCTAGAATATCATTTATTACAAATATATCAAAACTCATACCATTATCCATCAAACAAACTTGGGTCCATTATCCAAACCATTGTACTACCAGAATTCGCTACCAAACTTTCTTCAAGGGTTTACATCAATGAAAACCAAATTAATTAATAAAAAATATCCCCCTTTGGAATTCATAGAAATACTCTGATGAAATACTGAATTCATGTCACTCATGATCCCCTTGTGACCATCGCTCCCCCTGGAACCATGCCTCTATGCTCTCTCTCCAAGCATTTCTATCTCGCATCTGATAAATCTATCTCCCTTTGTCATCAATGGAAAAGGTATCTTTCCATATGTTATAGGATTAATCGGTAAATAATTAAGACATAAACAGATCTCCCTAGATCCCAATGGAAACTAGAACAAAATAGAACAAAAGATGATACTTTCCCTAAGTTCTAATTATTGAGTTTACTAGTTAACAAGAGATAGACAACATACCATTTAAATGTCGTTTCCTCTTGCCATTGCCATCCTATATCCACTCCGATGCTCCAGTGATATTGAATCTGCAAGGGAACACAAGCCAACAAAATTCAAAGCAACATAGTATACTCAACAAGAACCTATGTATGTGATCAAGGAATCATACAATAAAACAAGACTAGTTTTATGGGAAAGAAACATATTGTTGTATCATATTAAAATGAAAGTGGATATTACAACCAAATATTTGATGTCACAAGGTCCCCTATAGATGGCCCTTTTCTCCAAAAAACACACCTTTTCTCCAACCTTGAATGAAGAACATCCACAATGACTTGATGAACTGAAATGAGGCTCTCAGGCATGATCTAATGCAGAACTCTCCATACAATTCTTAGCCTATTCAAACTTATCCTTTTCCATGAGAGGTCCCTCTTTATATAGTGTGAAAGACATATGGGTGAGGATATTAGGATGATCCCACCAAATCATAGAAGTGAGTAATATCCAAACCGTTCGGAGGCCACCTCATCTTCTAGAATATCCCCTTCTAGAACTTTCGTGAAGTTTGCATTTTCCTTAGCTTTCAACATCATCGCACCCTAGGTATAGTGTAGCCTACAGAGACGTCACAGTCAATCTCTAGAGAAGGATTCGATGATCAAGCATCGTCACACCCCATGCATTTTGCAAGGTGCGATGACCTTCCTTAGTAGGGATTTTGAGAAGAGAAAGCCAATCACTTTCCTCATGGAGAAAGAATCTTTTTATCTTTTCATGGGAACATGAACACATGTTGTCGATGAATCACTGGGGTGACCAAAATAATGTGTAACAAAATCCCCCCCAAAGTATGAAGTTAGAATGTGTGACAGCTGAAATACTTTGTAGAATGTGTGTGTTGGAAACAAGGAGCACACTGATCAGGAACCTGCAAACAATAAAGCATCAGCATAATATTATACCATTGTCTGAGGTAGGCATTCCAACACTAAAATTACAAAATTTCAAGTGAGTCATGGCCACTAAATATTCATTGTGGATCCATGTCATTGTGAATCGACGTAGACACTAGGAATACATTGTGGATCTATGCTCTAAAATGACTCAAATTCAGACATAGCCACGAGACATACAAAGTGGATCTGTGCATCAATACAAATCATGAATACTCCGTCGCAACTTGGAACATAATGGTGTGATCTAGCGCCTTCATTTCCATCATCTCTAAGTCTGAATCTATCCATGTGATTATAGGTGTTGAAGTCGAACATGGTAGAAACCACTTGATTATTGATCATTAATAAAAACTATTAACAAGTGCAAGGGAAATCATCATTTATGCCAATGACTCCCAAGGTACCATAGTACAATCCAATGAATCTAAATAAATGAGTTGAATTCGAACACTCGATGGAATCTTCCAATTAGGGGTCAATGATGTGAACCCACTGTTGAAAGAGAAGAAACCTTCCATTGAGGCATGCAGGCTCTAAGGTACTGAATGATTTCTAAGTCTTGTTCCCAGATGATGTGTTGAAGTCGACAGGAAAAGACTCATCATAGGAGGGCCTTGATGTATCCCCCATCAATGACATGAAATATGTAATGGATTTGAGGTAGATCAGAGTATGAAGTGATTGGAAACTAACATAGGGAAGGCCGATATGGTATAAAATTTATAATTGCAGATGGCTGACTCGATAGGAGGCTTGTTTAGGTTGGCCTTCTCTTGAACATATGAATGACATGACAAATGATATTAGCAACATTGACTCAAGGATGACCCAACATAGGGACATGCATATGATCAAACAAGAGACAAATGGATTTCCCAACCCAGATGCAATGATGAAGGGGGGTGTCATGTTCAAGAGCGACTATTACTACCACTAACACGAATAAAGAGACACATTTCTTTCCCAAATTTCCCCCCACCATTTCTGGCGAGTACCTTTTTATTTTTAAGCAAGCTTGAGGAGGATGACATATGCTTGTTGATGTAATCTCATCCTTTGTATGAGTCCCTCAACATATGTTTAACTAACCCTAAGAAGGAGTGGCTCTATCCCATATGAGTCTTTCAATGTTTATTTAACGAGTCCAAAGAGAGAAACTTGGGGGTTTTTCGATTTTAGAGAGTCTGAAAAATGCTTAAAGAGAACTCCATAAAGTCCTTTTTTCGTAAGTTAACCCGATGAGACAAAAAAAGTGATAATCTACTGCTCATTAGATATTTTCTTCAAATAGTTTTATGTTAAGAACCAAATACCTGAATACAAAATCACCACAATAGATATACAAGAACAATATGAAAAATCTCCTTTATTACCATCAAACCCTTGAGGTAGGGCAACACCATACAATGGATCTTATTATGGAAGGGATCCTCTCCTATTCACTTGCCTCTTCGAGGGGGAATCCTCCTATTGAGCTACCACTCCAAATACAATACTTCTCTTCATATCTCATTATATTGCTTGAACCCCTTTATATGGTGCTACCATCACCTAAGAACATTCTAGAGGAGGAATCTTCTAGAAGTAGAACCCTCTAAGAAGTCCTCTTACATTTATTATATCTAATCACCCATTTATTATACCTAACTACCATAGTGGGTCTTATTTAATAATATAGTGGACCTAGTCCACCTTACATTGAATGACCTCCACTATTATCACTATGGGCCCTCTATCCCCCCCCACTACCTCTCTATCTACCTTACATTCCATCCCCCTTATGAAATCATTTTCCTCAATGCTTGATGTACAACCATATACCAGGGTCCCATGGATAATTGTGGACCATAATGCTAAAGAAGACTGAAGAACCAAGGTCCCATGTAGAAAGGAAATCCACCATGTTGAAGTAGTCCAACCACCATTGTAAGCCCGGGTCCCATGTCCAAGTGCTCATGTGAAATCTTCGTGGAAGATTTTGGAACCCAATAACCAACTCCAAATGATGCTCCAAAGACTGACACCTATCATGTGGATCCAAATAAGAAGATCCATCCACATAGTGGAAAAGGGTCGTAGCATAATCTGGAATGAATAATACCACTGTAGAATATGTAGAATGAACGTTGGTAACTAGCTCTTGATGTGAGACATTGATGTTCTCTACAAAAGGTGGAGTAGAGTCATCAAATAAAATATGAAAGTGGTTGTCATCCCAGAAATGACAATTATCCATATATCAATCATCACAATCTGCCTCAAAATCATACCAAGCATATATTTCTTGATTATATTCATCCCTGAGGCCCTCCATAAGAAATATCTCCTGCATGTTATTCAATGAATCTTGAATACTACGAAAACTATCATTGAGGTCATCCGTGAGTCTATCTGTGAGACCATGTGTGAGGCTGTCTGTGAGGCCATGTACAAATGCATCCAATCTGTCATCCAATGTGTGAAAAAATTGGGCTTTGAATGATTCAAGAATTTCTTTCAAGGTTTGAGAGGAAATAGACATCTGAGCACCCTATGAACTCTTCGGTCCTGCAGTTGTCATGAAAAAACCCAAAAAATAGACCCAATAAGTTTCGGCAGAAAATCACGGCTTTTTCTGGAAAAACCCTAAAAAACTGTTGAAGTTAAAATGATCATAACTTCACTTCCCGGACTCCGTTTTGGCTGATTTTTTTTTTTGGAAATTGGGTGAAATTGTGAGAGGAACTCAGATCTGTAATTTATTTGGGCAAATTTGGCCTCCAGATGCTATATAAATAAAAAATTTCTCGCCGCCGTCCGCGGAAAAAATCCTGAAAATTTGCAGATTTTAAAACTTCAATATCTTGACTTTCGGACTCCGTTTTGGACGATTTGTTTTTTTAAGTTGGGTGTTTTTATGAGAGGAACTCAGATATACAACCCTTTTTTGAAAAATTTTCATAGAAATATACTGAAAACTTTGAGAATAGCACGACCCTTTTTTTTCTTCTCCAAAAAAAAAATCTGCAAAAATAAAAAATATTTGCCCACAATGTCTGCCCAAGGAAAGTGCTCTGATAACACTTGTTAAGAACCAAATACCTGAATACAAAATCACCACAATAGATATACAAGAACAATATGCAAAATCTCCTTTATTACCATCAAAATCTTGAGGTAGGGCAACACCATACAATGGATCCTATTATGGAAGGGATCCTCTCATGTTCACTTGCCGCTTCGAGGGGGCATCCTCCTATTGAGCTACCACTCCAAATACACTACTTATCTTCCTATCTCATTACATTGCTTGAACCCCTTTATATGGTGCTACCATCACCTAAGAACATTCTAGAGGAGGAATCTTCTAGAAGTAGAACCTTCTAAGAAGTCCTCTTACATTTGTTATATCTAATTACCCATTTATTATATCTAACTACCATAGTGGGTGTTATTTAATAATATAGTGGACCTAGTCCACCTTACATTGAATGACCTCCACTATTATCACTATGGTCCCTCTGGGCCCCCCCACTACCTCTCTAGCTACCTTACATTCTTACATTTTACGAGCGTGAGAAGAACAAGATCGCTTGACAATCTTTTCATATTTAGAGAGTCTGAAAAGAGATTAAAGGGAACTCCATGGGGTTCCTTTTTTCGTATAACCTTTATGAGTCTGAAAAATTGATAATATTATACTCAGTTACATTCTTATCAATTTACGAGCATGAGAAAGAACAAAGACTAAGCTCGGAGTTTTTCCTGAAAAACCCTAAAAGGATCTGTACACGCACAAATCGATAAAAGCAAACCAAAAAGGTGGACCCTTGTTCCAACGTTTCACCTCTAAATTTTTTAATCTGCAACAAATCAATCACTTGCAAAGTTGTTAGGACTTTAGGGTTAGGGTGAAGCATAAAATAATATAATATACAAATGAAAAACAATAAAAATCAATAAAATAGGTAAAAACCTTCATTTCACTATTTCATTTGCAACTTCACCCAAATATTGCTCCAAGCCCTATTTTTACCATGCTTTCCAACAATGGATTGTGGAGTGCATGATTGATCATTTGATGAATCACCTCCATAGAAAAGGTAATATTCATTTCCTTCAACTTTCCATGGATTAAAATTTGATTTTTATTGGTTAAAAACATACTTTTGTGTTGATTTCTTGGGGGTTCCCATGTGCAGAGGTCAGCGCATGCACCCTATATCAAGACCCACGATGATATAAGATCATCATAGTCGACCGTAAAGATAGGGTGAGATGATTCCTCACTATGAAAATGCACAAGCCTGTGATGTATGTAGCCCAATTTTTTTTAAAGATGGATCTACCAAAAAAAATCCTTCAAGAAAGAAAATCATGATTCTAATCTCTTTTTATTGTTCCTTGGTAGGTATTCCATGGTAAAAATGTTGGAATGACATGAAAGAGAGCATGAGGAGGAAGATTACTTTGTCAGGAATGACCCAGGAATAGTGATGGCCCTCCGACAATGTGGATTGTTGAAATTATTCAAGATTCATGGTACAATGAATGAATATCTGAGAATGAATAGGTTGGTGGACCTCATGGCCCGACATGCAGCTGGTCCTATCTCTGTGTACAATGATATATTCTTCCACTGGTTGAGAACTCAAATGATCATGGTTGATGATTATGCATATGTTGGGCTAGACTTCCGTTGAGATACGAAACTAGCTCTTCTCGAAGGTTCCCAATGGGGGGACATAGGTAAGAAGGAAAATTTTGTTTATATCATGTTTTTGTTATTTTTAAAGATATAAAATGTTTTTGATGTTGTTTGTCTGATGACTAATCAACTTCTCTTTGATGATGCAGATGTGGGACCATACAATCCTCCAAGTTCATCCCCTCTCGAGAGGCGAGGGGAGAGAAGTGTCGTAGTAGGAGTAGATGTTGCGGACTTCGAGACCATATAATAAAATATGGAGGGACTCATAATGAACATCCCATATACCTCTATAGATGATATTCCTAGTCATTATCAATGCCACACAGTGGGCGTGTCTACATCCATCAGTCGACTGCTGCGTAGAGTAGCATGAGCAGTTGCATGTTATAGTGAGAAACATCCTTGATGCTATTGTATATTAAGCCATGTGCTTCACATTTTTTATATTTTGGTTTTCGGACAAAAACACTTTTTTGTAAAATTTTATCGTTATATATATGAGGCTTCTACCGGCTTACTTGTTGTATTTACAAAGTGTGGTTGGATTTTATAACTGTCTCAAATGTCTTTCTAACTCATAATTGATGAATTCATTTGTTAATGTATTTAGACATATAGGAATGTGTTGATATTTAATGTAATCAAAATGACGTTCCAAGAGGCGAATTTGTAAATATACCCTTAACAACGTAGGACTTCGAATGGAATAAACATTACTCAATTGTAGGACTACTAACTATGAATCGATTCATACAACAAGATGGTGGATTCCAAGTGAAACAACGTCAATCAATAATTCGATGGCTACACTATATTTCGTGATATTGTTAGTTGCACGACCAAGGAAAACACCATGTAGACTAATTAGTTCATCCATAGGTGCATGGATTGTTGAAGCAACAGATGCTAAGTTCTAAGTACTGCGACTAGCACCATCAATGAAGCCAAGGTAGGCTAGCGAAGACACTGACATCTAAAAACCAAGAAAAACGCAAGGTAAGCAGCTGAAGGGTGAAACCAAACAAAGAAAAAGAACACAAGAATATGATACACTAAAAGTAAAAGCACTCGTGAAAAAATGACTTAAGAATAGTACTTCTTTAAGTAAAGCGCGTTTCTTGGTTCACTCAAAGGAATTCCATCATAATCTACCAATTCATAATCTCTCTTCTCCAATACTCATTTGAAAATATAAGGACCCTGCCACCTGAGCTAGAATTTACCACCCCCTAACAAATCACGATCTTGCTCATAAAGAAGAACTAGATCACCTTCAGAAAAAACACGTGGCTTGACATGATTGCCGTATTGGGATTTAACACGTTTATTCTGAGTTTCAAAAACCAAGGTGGCATCACGATGGGTTTCATCTAATTTCATCAAGTACAACAAACGTTCCTCTTTAGTAGAGGTGTTAGGGAGAATTTCAATGACTAGTTTCAAAGATGGTATCTCACATTCAATCGAAAAAATTGCTTCAATACCATCTACTAACTGGAAAGGTTTGAATTCCGTTGAAGACTTAACGAATGTCTGATAGGCCCATAATGCTGAGAAAAACATCGTGTGCCAATTTGTCTTATGAATTCCTATCATCCGTTGAAGCATAGTAGTAATAACTTTGTTGATTGCTTCAACCTAGCCATTGGCTTGCGGATAATAGGGGGTCGAGTTTTCATTGCGAAGACCCAACTTTTCAGTAAGTTAATACATCATAAAATTCTGAAAATGGATATCGTGATCAGTAATGATGTCTTGAGGGACACAAAAGCTTGTAATGATATGATTGAATATGAACAATGTTGCAGTTTTCCCAGTGTTATCAAATTTAGGCATCGCCTTGGCCCATTTAGTGAAATAATCCATAGCTATAATAATGTATCCATGCCCCCCAGATGAGTGAGGGTTACATGTCATGAATTTGATTCCCCATTTGGCGAATGGACCAATGGAAACTACAGGGTGGAGTGGAGCAGGGTGAGATCAGATCTTATGATTATAAGTTTGGCAAGCATGGAATTTCTGGACAATAGTAATGAAATCCTTAAACAACGAAGGAAAGAAATAACCAACTCATATTATCTTTTAGGCAATGGCATACCCATACATATGACTGCCACATGCTCTAGAGTGACAGTGATTCAAAGCTTTCTTAGCTTCATCGTAGGTGAGACATCGTCGCAAAATGGAATCAATACCATGGTGGTAAAGGGTATCACCAAGGATGATGCATTGAAGGGCTTGATACCGTATATGATGACGATCTATACTAGAAAGATCAAGCTAGAAAGTTTGAGTCTAGAGATAGATGATAATATCTCTGTAACATACGTCATCAGAACTGATCGAAAAGAGGGTTTTGTCAAGTAAGGAGTCCTCTGCCACATTTTTTGTGTCAGTAGAGGGAAGGTCACTGTTGTTGGGAAATAATACCCTAAGGACTAACAAGCTAGGGATAAACTTGCATGCAGATCATGACCCTAAAGAAATCACTTTTAACCTATCACCCCAAAAATCAAACCCCTTTTTCACACACAAGCATGGAAAAGACCTACTAACCTTTTTACTGATGTTTGGTGTAGATCCTCCATTGTGTTTTGTCCGCTTGCTTACGCTGCTCCTTCCAAAGACAATCCTGCAACCAAGACAAAACACTATGCATGCATGCTATTTTTCTACTTGAGGGTTAGAGATTAAGCATAAATCAAATAAAACATATATAACTCGTGCATTTGGGACGGGAAAAGTATTCTTTATTAATCTCAAGATGAATCAACTTACAATAATGATAGATACTGGCCACCGTTCTTTGATCCTGATCCTGGGCTCCTCCTCTTCTTTGTCCTCCAACTGCTTTGCTTGAATTCTCCTTAGGCTTGAGGAAAGGCTAAAGGGTTGGGACAAACGGATTCGACAATTGGGCAGAGTTTCTTTGCTATAATTTTTCCTCTTCCAAATAGTACCCCTACCCCTTCTTTTATAGGTTAGAAGGAGCTAGGGTTTTGGATGAACTCTCAGCCATGCATGGCTGGGAGTTTCAGTTAACTAACCCATAGCTTTTTGTCCCGTCGGCAACTTTCCTATTTTTGTGCTTTTTTAGGTAAACACGGGTTGTAGTCGGCCTGCCAGCATTCAAACTCATGTTGTAAGAGGCCTGCCAGCATTCCAACGCATGCAGTAGTGGGTTAGGGCATGTGCCACTTGTTTTAAGAGGATTTTCAAGAGTTTGTTCAACATGGCTTTGGCAAGGAAGGGATATGAGTTGGCCTGATGCCTGGTAAGCATGTGAGGTGCAATTTAGGGTTATAACAGATGCCCCCAAATGTGTGAGGTCAGAAGAGCATCTGATGGCCAAAATACATTACCAATTCTTCACCAATCTATACTGATATGCTGAATGAGTGAGCCTAGGAATCAGGAATCAGGGGGTGTCGTCTGCAAAAAATATCAAATGTCTCACCAAGGTGGGCATACCCATGCTCGGGATAAAATAGAACCATGGATACCAATCAAATACACTGTAGATCCATGTCCAACAACTATGAAGAGTAGCCGCGAACAATACACAGTGGAGCTACATCTTGAAATCAGAAAGATATACATAGAGAGTATCCATCTCCTAGAAGCTGATTCGGCCTGATGGCTATACTTCAGAGCTCGAGCAACAACTTCAAAATCTTCTAAAAATTGGGTAGGAGTGTAATATGAGTGTACGACTGCACTACCCAGAGGTCTTAGACGACTCATCGGTTATAGACTTGATAATATTGATGATCGGACTGAAGGCTTCAGTGATTTCGAACAAAGACTTGATTGGACGTTCAGGATGGTCGAGTATGCGGACAAGAGACATATTGCAGAGGGGCCGACTCAGGCTTGGTGAAAAAATTGCCTTGGACAATAGCACGACAAGTGATAAGACTCAGGCAACATATTTGTTAATCATAAGTCTATGAAGCAGGAGGCAACGCAAACTCTCCATATGTTTGGAAGAGTAACCAAACGATGGAGGACACAACTCAATATAGCGGGAAAAGCTTCCTAAGGTCGTACTGCATCCCATAGTTTGATGAATCAAACAGATAGATGTTCTTTATCCAAGGGCGACTCATGATGTTGCCAATAAAGAAAATACCTTTCCCGTCCTCTTTTTGGGGTATATTTGATTTTTTTGTTCTTTTTGATGATTTGGAAAAAAGAAGAAAGGAATATTACGTTACAATGGAGGAACGAGTACAACAAACATACAAGTTCAAGGCACAAGGACAAGAATGATGTTCTAGGGAAATGACACTAAGGAAAAATCCTCCAGTGGCCAAAGGTGTTAAGACGCAAAGGCAAACTGTTACTAGGTTGATGGGTAAAGGATGCAAATGCGGTTGATAGAACACACAATAGTAACGTCCTTCGATGTAAGTTTAACGAGCCCAAAGAAGGTAAGCTCGGTGGTTTTTCATATTTAGAGAGTCTGAAAAAACATAAAAGGAAACTCCATTGGGGTACCTTTTTCGACAATAGTCTAGTTGGTTCGAAAAAGGGGTAAACTAGCACCGATTAGACATCAATTCAAAACCATTTTAACGAGTGTGACAAGGACAAGATCACTCGGCTATTTTTTCAATTTTAAGGAGCCTGAAAAAAGCTTAAATATGGACTCCGTCAGGAATATTCTTCTGGACCATTTTAATGAGTGTGAAAGAATAAGGTCACTCGACGATCTTTTCAATTTTAGGGAGTCTGAAAAGAGCTTAACTATGGACTCTGGGGGGGTTTCTTTTTCGTAAATTTAGTCCCTCAGGCCCGAAAAAGGAATAAAATATTACCTGAGGAT
>ML799391.1:94782-115134 GCA_009831015.1 Picea engelmannii
ATTTTTGAAAAAAAAAAAAAAAATTATGGACCATCAATATATTTTTGTTTTTGTTTTTTGAAACTCAATGAAAATTGTCCCAATTGTTATCACTGAAATTTCGTCTGCACATGGCGACAAGAACTCCACATCATCAAAACAACAATGAAGTAATTCATGGCACTGAATTAAGTTCACAACATTCCAGAAGGGTCAAAAACTATACAAAGTAACCAAAAATTGAAGGGCGCTTTACAGCAGCTTGATGCGCGCGCATATGCGCGGGACAAAAATGTGTTGCTAGCGCATGCGCGCCCGACGCGCGCCTGTCAACACAAAAACCCGCACATCTGCTAATACGGCACATTAATTGCATAAGTCGGCCTCCCGACCGCCTATGGACCGGTCCCCAAGATGATTTGACTCTCGAATTAGGGTCGGCTCTGCAAATTCAGTGAATTAATGACCTAAGTGAACCCTAAACAGGTCCGTGTTCACACCAGAAGTTGGTTACGTGACCGCCTGGAAAAATGCTATAAATAGCCGTGAAGACTCACTATTTTAGCAGGGAATTCGAAGCAATGTTACGCTGCCCAGATGATTCAGAGCTCAGTCTTTGACAAGCAATCCATCTGCGGCCTAACCCAGAGTTCTTTCATCACTCAGTTCAGTTCTATTCATTTTGTAAGGAAAGCATTGTTTTGAGGGCCCCAAAGGACCTTCCGCTAGAGGGAGAGGGAACCCCTGTCTCTGTCTTCAGCGTGTGCTCTGGTTTCATTAATATACCAAGCCTCGAAACCATTGATGACCCCCTTGTCTTATGTTTGATGTTTTTGTTTATTTTCGAATCGTTATTTGCTTTCAGTTGTTAGTTAGATTGTATTCAGTTTTGTTTTCTGTTAACCCCTTGCTGCCACAGATGTTCTGTCCTGATGAACCCAACAGGATATGCAGAGCGTTCTCCATTTTGCTCACCTGGTGACTGTTTGAACGCGAACACCAATACCTGATCAAATCCCTCCCATATAACTCCTAGATCACTCTAAATGGTTTTTGGTATAAAGAAACTGATAAAGGGACCCAAAAAAGTGACAAAAAGAGGCCAAAAAGTCTATAAATAGAAGTTGGCAGCTCATTATCACCATTGCTGATTTGGAAATTGACTCTGGAGCTAAAAGACCCCCTTTGCCAAAGATCGTGATTCTGGGAGCTACAGTGAACGAAACGGACTTCTGCTTGGACCAAGTAAGTACAAACTCCCTTGTCTTGTTATTCCATACTTCATTTCTTGCTTTTATTTGATTTTGGGGGTGGGTGTCGACCTCAAAGAGGTCGGCCCTAGGAAAACGCGGGTTGTCCAGGGATAGCCCGCGGGTACCCCCTGCGCGATGAAAAAATTGATTTAAACAAGTCCTGACCCCCCCCCTTCTACTTTGTTGTTTTGGCAGGATGTATGCTCAGTGGAGGGAGAGGGAGCATGAGGCCACCAATGAGTTAGTGGCTGGAGATCCGAATGTTATGGCCGTGCTGATGCAGTGCAGTTTGGTAAAATTCTTTTTGTGTCCGTTTATGCGCGCACAACCAAGGCTGCTGAATGCCCTGGTTGACTATTGGCACCCCGATGTAGAGTATTTCATGATAGAGGGGAAATCCTTGGTGCCCACCACCGAGGATATTTATTTTTTGACTGGCCTCTCGAGGAGAGGGGAACCAGTCAACTTTCAGACTTTTCCTGCGGGGCCGAGCAAAGTCTCAGAGCTGAAAGAGGAGTACTGTGAGGCTGGTATCGATCAGAGATCTTCCTCGGTACCTGTGAGCAGGATTACCAGCCTCACCCTTCAGACTATTTTATCGCTCATTGGGCGGATTACCGGCTCCGTAGCCATGCATCAGGCTTCACGTGCACAAATGAACTGTGCAATCCAGTGCATGAATGCACAAATTTTTGATTGGAGTACCACACTACTAGCAAGCATGACAGGTCAGTTGACAACTTGCAGACAACGGACACATAGGAACTTCGGGTTTGGGACCATCCTGTGTTCGTTTTTCTTCGAGAGAGTTCCATGCTTTAGTCCTCAGTTGACAGTACGAGGACATCTGGCCACTTTCCCCGCAGTATGCAGATGGGCAGCATTACTGCCGCGACAAGGTGGTGGAAGGACCAACGAGGCCTTCAAGGATGACTTTTTTGCTTGGCTGTCATGGTAGATCCTGGCTATTGAGGACTACCCATACGTGGGGATCAACTTCTCCAGAGATCCAGCGATACCAGTGCCTCCTGGTGAGGAGCGAGGGGAGATGGGTAAGTCTCCACCTATATTTGTTTATTTGCATATGTAATTTTTATGTCTTTTTGATATTTATATCATGTTTTTTGTATACCAGAGTTTTTGATGGGTGAACCTTTATTGCATGCAGATGTGGGACCCGTGCGACCTGCCGACTATGCACAGAACAGGCATCGCCCATGGCCTGAAGCCGCAGCTGCCGCTGCTGGAGGAGAAACAGTAGCCGGGAACCTCCCAGCAGGAGAGGCCGAGAGAGTCCTGAGGCGGATTGAGCGGAACTTCACTACGCTCACTCACACAGTTCCCATGGCAGAGATAGAGGACCTGCCGCCTCAGACCTCAGACCTGGGTCCGATTGTTTAGGCATTTAGCCCAGGCTGTACATGATTATAACAGGGCCCATAGGCCCTAAACAGACTTTAGACTTTTATGTGCCATGAGCACCGATATGTATATATTTTTTAAGGGCATAATCCCCAGTGACTCGTTATTGTTCCCACCTTTTGAGGCGCTTGCGCCCATCTATGTACTCTGAGGATTTTATGATGTTTATATATAGTTTTTATTTATTTTTTGTGTCTTATGGATTATGTGTACAAGAATGTATTTACATGTTTATGATCATGATCCTTTTATATGTGAGTGAGATGCCAATCTAAAATGTGATTAGCTAGAGTATTTGTGGTTTGATTTAGACTCCTAGGGACATGAAAATATGTAATATAATCAAAGTTACGTTCCAAGAGACGTACCCTAAGGAATCGTCAGTGTAAAGTAGGGTCGTGCACGTGGTATATTCTGTTTAGCTGTGACACAACTAGTTGAGCGTCTAGATAGACCCAGAGATGAGAGATACCCAATGAAAAAGAATCACAAAGCAACTCAATAACTTCACTATACTCAGCAACATTGTTTGTGGTGTCACCTAAGCATATACCTCTGGAAGATAATAACTGACCCTGTGGTGTAAAGATCACCCAAGCTGCGGAGGTAAGCCTCCGCGTGTGTCAACTAGCACCGTCGGCATACCCAACGAACACCTCGGATTCACTTGACATCTGCCATAATGATGCAAGATAACATCAATGACACATCTATAACACGTTTTAAAAGAAACGTAAAAAAGTAATAGTACAAATACTATACATATGTTACAAAAAGTTACACACAGTGACCATGCTATGAGTAATACTTCTTGAGGTAGAGCCAATTTCTAGGCTCCGCCAAAGCATTCCCTTCAAAATCGACCAGACGATAAGCGCCCTTTTTTAAAACCTCCTTAATAATGAAGGGTCTGAACCACATGGGTTTAAACTTTCCTGTCCCCAGGGGGTCCTTATCTTGGTCGTAAACTAGGACAAGGTCACCCTCAGAAAAAACCCGAGGACAAACAGACCTATCATACTGACACTTGACCTTATGTTTATGAGCTTCGTTGGCCAGGGCCACATCGCGACGCTATTCATCAAGCTGCTCTAGGTGTACTAATCGTTCTTCAAGCGGAGAAGTGTCTGGCAATAACTGTACTGCCAATTTCAGAGATGGAATTTGACATTCGATGGGAAAGACTGCCTCCAGCCCGTAAACGAGTTGGAAAGGTGAGAAACCGGTTACAGTCTTAAATGAGGTTTGGTAAGCCCATAATGCCAAGTATAACATCAAATGCCAATTTGACTTGGCTAAGTTGATAGTTCGTTGTAGAATTGTCTTAAGAGTTTTGTTTACAGCTTCCACCTACCCATTGGCTTGGGGGTAGTAAGGTGAGGAATGTTCTTGCCGTAACCCAAGCTTTGATGTTAACTCAGACATCATTTGGTTCTGAAAGTGACTACCATGGTCAATGACAATCTCTCTCGGGACGCCGAACCATGCTATAATCTGGTTAAATAAGAAGAGAGTTGCAGTCTCTCCATCATCTTTGAACGTCGGCATAGCTTCGACCCACTTAGTGAAGTAGTCGATAGCTATGATGATATAGACGTGCCCCCTTGCTGATGGGGGGTTGCATGTAGTGTAATCAATCCCCCACTTAGTGAAGGGAACAACGGTGATGACAGGAAACATAGGAGTTGGATGTGCCCTCATATTCCGTGAGAAGATTTGGCACGGATGGCACTTCTTGACCGACTCGATACAATCTTTCATAAGTGTGGGCCAAAAGTAACCTGCTCGTAAAAAATTTTGGGTTGTTGTCAACTCGGAAAAGTGACCGCCACGGGATCCTATATGACAATCGTTGAGCACTATGACGGCCTCCTCATGAGTGAGACACCAGCACAAGATGCAGTCTACACCTCTCCGATACAACGTATCATTGAGTATGAGATAATTCTTAGCCTGATGGCGTATTTGCCGACGCTCATCATGAGAAGCAGAGGTGGGGCACTTCGAAGTCTGGAGATAGATCAGTATATCTCCGTACCAGGGGTCTGAATATTCAATCAAAAACATATCCCCCCGGATAGGCGATTCCTCAGGCACAACGTCACCTGACTCAACCGGAAGTTCCAAGATAAGTTCTGCAAAGACCAGTGAATTTTTGGACTTGGCTGAAACGAAGTTTAAGTCAAATTCTTGGAGGATTACCATCCATCTACTGATTTTTCCGCCGATAACTCGTCGTGTCAACATGTACTGGAATGGATTCACAACGGCAATGACGGTGGTCTTGCGAAACAAAACATAGTGACGGAACTATTGAACAGCATGAACTGTTGCCAACGCAAGTTTTCTGAGATGGGTATAATTAAGTTCCGGTCCTACGAGGCCTCAGCTCAGGTAATAGATCACGTATTCAGAAAACGAATCATCCTCCTGAACTAAAACCATGCCTATGATTGAGTCTATGGCAACCAGATATAATAAGAAGTCTATGTTATAATTAGGTGGTTGTAGCAGAGGTGCGGTAGTAAGGGCACATTTTAATGCGTTGAAAGAGTGTTGAGCGGCTTCATCCCAGAAAAAGGGAACATCTTTCTTTAGTAAATGCATAAAGCCCTTGGTGATTTTTGCATAGTTGGCAATGAAGCATCGTAAGAAGTTCGCCTTGCCTTGAAGACTTTGAAGTTGTAAGATTGTGCATGGGGGGGGCAACTGGATTATTGCCTCCACCTTAAGAGGATCGAACATGATCCCTGTTGTTGAAACGATGAAACCTAACAAATGTCTTGACGTGACTCAAAAGCTGCACTTGTTGGGATTCAAGCGAATCCTGAAGTAGCGACAGCGTTCAAAGATTAGTCGGAGGTGCATAGGATGATCCTTTCACTTGCGAGAGCATGATGCTAAATAATCTAGATAGGCCTCGACTATATGTTTGAGATCATGAAACGCAAAAGACATGGCCCGCTGGAAAGTGGCTCCAACATTCTTGAGACCAAAAGGCATCTTACGATAAGAGAATGTACCCCACGGACAAATAAATGTCATTTTTTGTTGGTCCTCAGGTTTGATTTGGATTTGATTATATCCTGAAAAACCATCCATGAATGAAAAGGATTCACAACCGGCGCATTCATCAATGATCTAATCAATGAATGGGGTTGGATAATTATCTTTTGGACATGCCTTATTCAAATCATGGAAATCAGTACATACACGAATCGTGCCTTGTTTTTTATCGACTGGCACGAGGTTTGACACCCACTGAGTCAAATGAATTGGGTAAATGAACCTTGCCTTGAGCAATTTCTCCACCTCAGCTTTGATGGCTGCTGCTTTCCTAGGATTAACTGGACGAAGTTTTTTTCGAACAGGCTTAGCATCAGGATACGTAGTGATCTCATGTTCAACTATTTTCAGATTGATGCCTGGAATTTCCTCATAAGACCAGGCAAAAATGTCGCAGAATTCTTTGAAATGATTCGTGTAAATCTGAACCTCTTCGGGGGAGCAGTCCACTCCGAAGAAGACATTTTCCACGATGCCATGGTTTCGGGAGATGTTGATAGGTATAGTGGCAACGATAGTCGCCATATTTCCCTCAGCATAAATTTCTTGTGTAGCTAAGAGGTTAATGGGACATGGCTGATCTCCTGTCATGGTGATAGTGAATTCTCCGGCCTCAATTCGGCTTAACTCTGGGAGGAAATATGATCTGTGATGAAGATCTTCCCAAGGTTTGTCCGGACTAGTCATTGCTTCGATTGCAGCTTCGTCAGAAGGCAATACTAAGTCTAACGAATCGGTGGTAGCAAGAGAACCCTGAGCCCAGATAGGGTCATGAAGCAGATCCAACTCTTGTGCGGGAGGCGGATCAGGAGTAGTTGAAGTTTGCTGGACTAATGAGTACGCTACTTAAGTGGCTGACAAGGGCATGGACATGCCAGCGTACCCTATCTCATCCATCATGGCTGATGGGAAAGGAAGAATCCAAGGATATTGAAAGTAAGTCGTGCGGAACGATGAGACGTGAAAAATCTCAACCTTGTGGTGAGTCGATATAAACTTGACATCGCCATAAGGAGGTGGGTAATTGAAAGTACCGATCAAAGATGGGCACAAACCAACTCCTACATTAACGACACCGACTTGAGTATTATCTATCATGGGAACCATGGATGCCCCCAAAGCTGGGTCAGGTCTAGAGAAGGACAATTGATCAATGGTCACTATCCGGCCTTCATGTGGAAACAATAAGACTCGGAAAACTGTAGCGACCACCGCTTGCATAGCATAAATCCAACTACGACCTAACAAGAGATTGTAGTTGAGGGGGGCATCAACTACCTCTACTTCAATGCACACGGTCTTTCCCCCTAAATGCACAGGGAAAGAAGGAATGATGCCATGTGGTTGGAAAGAACGACCGTCAAACGCAGTGAGGAGAGTAGGTGATGGAGACAACTCAAGCTGACCAATGGCTTTCCATCATGCTAATGACATAACGCAAGTCGAAGCACCCTCGTCGACCACCATGTGGAATATATTCCGTGTAAAGGTTTTTGTGGGATGAGCCACTACTATCTAAAATGTGGCGTGGTAAGGCAAACGAGGTTTCAAGTCAGTCGTATCTAACATGATGGTACCCGGGTTACAAGTCTCAGTAGAGCCTAAAGCAGCCAACAAGGATTTTCTCTGAGAAGGGAAACTTTGGAGGACCTCCAAAGAAGACATCGCACAAGGGGTTTGGGATAAATATTCCACCACAGAGTAGTTCTGGGCGGCCCTTGTGTTTGGATTGTGAGAAGCTTTCTTAAATGCACCTTTTGGAATGTGTGTCATCGTTTCTCCCAACGTCTTCTCAATCTGTAGAGGAAGAGATGGGAGTTCGGCTTCTTTGCCCTTCTCAGAGGCACTTGGTTTACTATATTCGTGTGCTCTAGTCGTTATTAAAGCATCACCCCTAACCATATATACGTTCACGGAAGAGGAATTATTTGGAGGAGGGCAGGTTTCTTGGCTGCCCCCTTCGGCACTTGTAGAGGCTTGAGTTAAATTTTGCCCATGTTGAAAGGGATTAGTCAACACGGCTTGTTGTTGTTGTGTGACAAACTTCTGGGCCTCTGCAAGTCAAGGACATAGATGGGTCGGGTGGTCTTCCACACACAAATTTCACATACCTCGCCTTCTGCTTTTCTGTGGTGCCCTCACCAGCATTGTCAATGGGTTTTTTCTCCCCCTTACCCTTCTTTCGTTGTTTTTTCTTCCCTTTGGGCTGCTGGTTGGCCTTTGGGTTAGTCGTCTGCATGGAGTGTACTTCCAATGTTTGGGTAGGAGGAGCAGCCAAAGAAGTAGTCTAGCTGGCTGCTGAGTGTTGTATGGATAACTGTTGCAATTGTTTTGTTAATTGCTCAGCGAGCTTGGTTTGTGCTGAACCAACAATACCATCGGCATGTGGTCCAGCTCTCTGTCTAGTTTTATCCAGAATTGATCATGGTGCATCCGGCAGGATGTTATATAATAAACCAGACTGAGAATAGATAAGCTCAAATTGTTGAGCCCTCATGATGGAATCTTCCTCGGAGAAAACCCCAGAAGTTGCGATGTCTTTAGATAATTGGGGGACTAAAGACTTAAGGAACCACTCAAGTAGGAATGATGGTGGAACTGGCACTTTGATTAGACTCTTTCAGCGTCGCCACTCTCAGATATGGTCAGCGATATGGTCCGTTGTCGTCTGTTCGAAATTAGCAAGCAGCTCTGTGCCCGCGTCGTATCTCACAGGTAACTGGAAATGGTTAAGGAAGGCCATAGCCAGTTCTCCAAAAGAAGAATATCTTGAGCGATCAAGCTCGATGTACCATTTCGCGGCACCCCCAATAAGAGTGCGTTGAAACAATTGCAACTGGACAGAGTCATCTTTCAGTGAGTTAGATGAACACCAAAGGTGGAAAGTAGTCATGTGATCACCTGGATCTTCGTTAGGCTTGGCCTCGAACTTTGGAATGTCCGAAGGCAACTTTGTTGGCATAGGAGGCCAACGCGGATCGTGACAGATAGGATCATTTAACAACCGTGTCAAATCTGGCAAGTGTAATGTCGCTAAGAATGGTAGTTTGGGTTGCTGCTGATAGTCTGGGAAAAAGGGTCCTGGAGTTTGACTGGCACCAGGTTGCCAAGAAAATTTTGGCTGCTGGCCCAGATTCTGGTAGAAACCATGGCCCTGAATAGCATAAGGGTTTTTCATCTGTGGAGACATCATTGGTTGATTCCCCATAAAGGACATAGGATGTTGGACATTCATCGTGTTTGACGGACTTTGGGAAGGATTACCCCATGCTGGCCCCACTGGGAGAGGCATAGAAGTTTGTCCGGGGTTCCATTGACTATGGAAAGAATTACCCCAGAATGACATTCCAGAGGAAGGAATGGATCCTTGTCCTGAGTTCCAAGGTCTTGGTATATGTTCCCCTGGCGCAGGAATAATACCCTGCGCCGTAGTAGACTGTCCAAAAATGGGTGTACCCCCAGATGGGAAAGTAGTGGATGTGAAAGTGTTATTACCAAACGTCCCGTTCCAAACAAATGGTGACAAACCTACTGACTGAGTTTGTGCAGGTGTTCCTTGAATCCTGGCTCCAATTGAACTCGTGTGTGCAGGCTACCCGACGAACTGCTGATTCAGACCACCAAGCGAAGGGGACGAAGGAGAGATATGACCTCTAGCATAAGGAAAAGCATTGAAAGGAACAAGAATGCCCCCAAGTTGACCTTGCAGAGGAGCGTTAGAGCTCCCTGCCCCCAGACCCAAAGTCTATAAAGTGGAGTAAGTGAGTGCAGGACTTGTACCTGAACTAGGCATACCGTATGAGAACGGAGGGCCTGTCGCACTAGGTGTGAAGGGAGGTGTGGCCACCACGATAGATGGGGTCGGTCCACTGTGCGACGTAGTTGCGGCCGAGACCATGGTGGCCTGGACCGCTGACAAGGGCAAGTTAGGAGAAGCTTCTCCTATGGTAGCAATGGTGATGGGAATGGAAGAATTCCCAGAGGAAGTAACAACGTTTGTTGCCATAGCTGTGTGAGGCACTAACAGGCGTTCGTAAAATTGAATTGGCACAATAACTTGCGGCCAAGTATCAGTGGTTGAGGTTTCAACCAATCCAAGATTGGTGGTCGATTCCTCTGGGAGTTGTTCGGGCTCAATGGTTGGTAACCCGGTTGCTTCAAAAGACCCTTGTTGGTCTAGCTTCCGCCTCAATGGTGGCAGGGGTGGCTCCAGGATAACTGGCGGCAGGCCCAGAAGCCTTCGTTATTGGTGGAGCTCTGAATCCTCCACTATGTGAGAAGATTCACGACACGCTAAGGTATTCTACACGATCAAGCAGTAACACACACTAAAAATAATCCCCTACGAGATAAATCAAGCAAACACTAAACTAGTTGGAAGAACAGTTACAACAACCAACACTAGAGCAACTTACCGGTGCAAGTGCAACTCGAAAACAGAATCACCCTCCGAGTATACTCTGCAAAGCATGGCCTGATGTCTATCCTAGGTACCGTGGTATACCCCCACATTCACCTGTGTATGTCCCTAGAAAAGATTGGCAACTATTTTTCCAGCACGCGAACAGTCACCAGGAGGGTACAGTCGATAGTCGGGTAGAACACAATGAGCAGGGTATCAAGCCTGAAACCTATCAAGGGTATCGAGAGAAAATGGTCCGAAAGACAACTGAGTACCTTGAACGGATTTGAGACCCATGAAGCCCCGTGGAAAATGCAAACGACGAAATCCCTCAACAAATCCTCGATATGTGTTCTCCACTACGCTCGGTCCGGCTTTGGAGGGGTTATCTCCACTACCTTTCCTTACGCGACCTCATGTTTAGCCCCTGTGTTAGAGGGGGGTCCCAGATAACCTTCATGTAACTGGACTTCTACACTCCCTATGATAGACTCCAACGTTTGGTTTGAGTGGCCTTGGAGAATTTACTCTCCAACATGTTCCAAGGCCCTAGTCCTGAGCTAGTGTATGAACCCTACAAACAAAAGAGTCTAATAGATTTTAAATTAGCGTTGCTTTTAAAGGGATTTTTTATGTCACAAGGTATGAAAGTGAAACTGATGGTGTGTAAAGACTCAAAGCAAAATGAATTTGGAAACAAAAACTTTTACAAAAAATGCAAAAACCAACAACTTTTCACTAAGAAAGACTTCTTTTTTTTTCAACTTTTCTAAGATTTCATGCAGCAAACATAAAGGAATTTCGCTCAATATGCGAGCTACTTATGCTCCTAAATGCTCTGAAAAAACTTACGAAAAAATACTTCTTCCTAGCTATTGATGCAGCGACACAATCTTCAAATAAAGAAGCAAATGAACAAGAGATAAAACAAAATAATTATTTAAGTGCTAAATGAAGCAACAAAGGGAAAATGTTGATAAGCACAAAACCAAGAAAACAAACTAAAATTCTACCTTAAAGCACAGATCGCAAAGAACCAGAGCAAAGATGAAAAGTGGCAATCAAGAAAGCGCCGACTCTTACGCTTGTCTAAAAACCATAAAACAAAATCTTTCTTTTTCCTTTTTCTTTTTAATCAACAATCAACTAAGAAAAAACCAGGCTAAGGATGAGAGGCCCTAACCTACTGACTGTGCAGCCCTAGACTCGAACCCCTGAGAGGCACACTTCTCACCACAGGAGGGGATGACTGCCCCACCTAGGCTGAAAAGAAACCAATCAAGCCCGCGACTGTCACTGAAATAGCACGCGTGCAAATGCGTGATGAGCTATAACAGCGCGCGGGTACCCACAGGCAGAACTTCCACAGGACGTGGGTCTATATAAATGCTAAGACAAAACAAAACACAGGCAACCCAGACCTGAAAAGGCCTCTGGTATTGACAACCAGGGTCTCTTAAAGGCTTGGATGCTTCTTCTTAACAGAAAAGAAAAATAATTGAAAAAATAACAAATGCAACAAAACAGACTGAGACAAGACTGTAAACCAGCAAGACCCAGACAGGATCTAGAAAGCCCCCTGAGAATGTAAAATTCTGACAGGGAAGAGGAGACTACCTCTTAAGCTCTCTGTGCCCTACACGCTACTGAAACCACTACAGCAGGCATTCAAACACGGGCTGTAGAAGGTTAGGGCATGGGTTACACGCGTGCAGGCCTTCTGCAGGCCGTGTGTACCTCTGTGTGTCCCGATAATAAATGTCAAGCACAATCGAGGAAAAACTGGTATAAAGAACCAGGTTCCCCGCTAGCTCTGACCTAACAGAAAATAGACAAACAAAGAAACAGAGACTATGATCCTTTAAACTACCCAAAAACCTCCACCAAATTCGGAAACCCTAAGAGTATCTATCCCCAGTGGAGTCACCAATTCTATTTTTGGGAAATAATACCCTATGGACTAACAAGCTAGGGCTAAACTTGCATGCAGATCATGACCCTAAAGAAATCACTTTTAACCTATCACCCCAAAACTCAAACCCCTTTTTCACACACAAGCATGGAAAAGACCTACTAACCTTTTTACTAATGTTTGGTGTAGATCCTCCGTTGTGTTTTGTCCACTTGCTTACGCTGCTCCTTCCAAAGACAATCCTGCAACCAAGACAAAACACTACGCATGCATGTTATTTTTCTACTTGAGGGTTAGAGATTAAGCATAAATCAAATAAAACATATATAACTCATGCATTTGGGACGGGAAAAGTATTCTTTATTAATCTCAAGATGAATCAACTTACAATAATGATAGAGATCGGCCACCATTCTTCGATCCTGATCCTGGGCTCCTCCTCTTCTTTGTCCTCCAACTGCTTTGCTTGAATTCTCCTCAGGCTTGAGGAAAGGCTAAAGGGTTGGGACAAACGGATTCGGTAATTGGGCAGAGTTTCTTTGCTATAATTTTTCCTCTTCCAAATAGTACCCCTACCCCTTCTTTTATAGGCTAGAAGGAGCTAGGGTTTTGGATGAACTCTCGGCCATGCATGGCTGGGAGTTTCAGTTAACTGACCCATAGCTTTTTGTCCCGTCGGCACCTTTCCTGTTTTTGTGCTTTGTTAGGTAAACGCGGGCTGTAGTCGACCTGCCAGCGTTCAAACTCATGCTGTAAGAGGTCTGCCAGCATTCCAACGTGTGCAGTAGTGAGTTAGGGCACGTGCCACTTGTTTTAAGAGGATTTTCAAGAGTTTGTTCAGCATGGCTTTGGCAAGGAAGGGATATGAGTTGGCCTGATGCCTGGTAAGCATGTGAGGTGAAATTTAGGGTTATAATAGTCACATATCAATTCGGAAAAAACCAAATATTTCTTTGACTTAGCGCATTCAAACTCCAAGTCAAACTCCTGGAGAATAACTATCCATTTGGAGTAATTTTTCTCCAACAATTCTCGAGTAAGGATATGTCGCATGGGGTTGCAATCGAAAATAACAATGGTCTTGCGTAATAAGATATAGTGATGAAATCATTGAACAACTTGAACAACTGCCAATGCCAATTTATCCACATGTAAGTATTTGGTTTCAGTAGTCGTGAGACTCTGACTCAAATAATATATCACATGTTCATCATGGGCATCATCCTCTTGGGCTAATATTATAACAATGGTAGAATCCGAAGAAATTAAATACAAGAAATAATATAGGCTATAGTTAGGGGAAAACAATAGTGGTGTATGAGTTAAAGTGAGTTTCAAAGATTTAAAGTATTTGTTGGAAGTATCGTCCCATACAAATTTGTAACATTTCTTGAGGAGCCGAGTGAATCCTTTCGTTAATTCAACGTAATTGGGGATGAATCGACGCAAAAGGTTTTCCTTCCATTGCAAAATTTGGAGTTGGCGTAGTGTGGAAGGAGAAGGGAGATTAAGAATAGCCTCAACCTTCAAGGGATCTACACAAATCCCATGTATCGACACAATGAAGCCAGGAAGACGGTCGTATTCCACACAAAAAATAAATTTGTGTGGATTCAGACATATGAGATAATAACAACAACATAGGAAAATGGCATGTAAATGTGCCGGGTGATCTTGAAGATGCATGGAATGCACTGGTAGATCATCTAGATATGGTTATATGATGTTCTTAATATAATGGAAAGCATAAGACATAGCACACTAAAAATTCGTGTTAGAACCATAAGTCACCTTTGGATTGCGGCAAAGGTAAGCCCAATACCCTTTAGTTTGTATTTCACAATGAATAAATTTAAGGGTGGTCTAATGGACACAATCTCAAGATTATATTTCTTTAACTTAGAAAATTGGGTTGGCATACATAGACAAGTGAGGTCTTAGTCTAAATTCAGTCATTGATTTGTTGCATAGTGGTGAGTAGGGGGAAGAATCTAAAGAAGACTAAGTGGTCTATTGTGGTCGTCTAGTCTTTCGATAGCCAAAGGGGAAGAGAACTCGAAAGACAAGATATTCTTGGCTCAGAGTTGCAGAGAAGTAAATGAAATTATCATTAACTGAAATCAATCATACATCACAATTCAATGGTAATCGCCTGACTATATCGTCAATTCCTGGTTCATTCAGTGTTGGAAGGAAAGCAACATAGGGAACTGATTAAAACCGACAACGGTGTCACTGTGATCAAACATACATAACATAAACACAACTATCCTCAATTGGATATTCCATGCCTGAGTGTTCTAATAAAGCCGTTACAAAGAGATGAAAAGGAAACAAAATTTCATTAGACATGAAGTCTCAAATACATAACATAACCAGAGAACCAGAGGCTTTTACTAAATCTTTACAATTGGGAGCTCCACTCAACCATCTACACTTATAAAATATAAAACATGAGTATATATACTCAGAACTACTAACGACCCCTAGGGACACAATTGGACCCCTGCATTCAAAGCTTTGTGTTTCTTCTCCTTCTGTTGGACTGCATGGGATTTCCTTTGTCAGACACAAATCTAAGACAATATGGGTTTTGCAAGAAAATTTCATGACAGGGTGACCTTAGGCTGACAACTCGCCTCCACGACCGGCGCTTCCATGCTTCCTATTTATGGTTGAAACGAGGATTCTGTTGATTAAGGTTGGTTGTCATTGATGTCAGCCCTTGAAGAAATCCTCTCAGCCCAAAGGTTTAGGTAATGGACCCAATATTGTTTGATGTAAAGATGACTCATTATTTTCTTTTCATGGTTGATAAGAAGTAAAGATGGATGAACTCCAAAGTGGTACCCTTATGGTGAAAGCCCTCACGGGAAGATGCTTCACTGAGTAAGAGAACCCATGATTAGTTGTGGAATAATAAGATGAATAACAGTGAACTTTTCAAGGAAAATATCCTAGATGGATAGTGTTTTTCATTCCATTTCCGGTGGTATGTGGAACGCCACATAAATCCTCACGGTTAGAGAGTTATGACCATGTGAAGTTGGAGAACCCATGTTTGGGTAATGGACCCAAATTCATTTGATGCATAACGGTATGAGTTTTGATATATTTTTAGGTAATATTATTCTATATGAATAGTACATGTCATTCCATTTCTAGTGATATGTGGAATGTCACATAACGCCTCACGGTTTGAGAGTTATGGCCGTACGAAGTTGGAGGACCCTCACATGTCATCTAGAAGCCCCAAAAGGTCAAAGTAGTCAAAGTGGTTTAAGAGATTTTAGAAGGTAAATAATAAAGTGAAGTGATGAGTGTATTATAATTCAAAGTTAATACAAAATAAATTATTTAAATAAAAAAATTAATGGAGAAAATAGAAGTGGGTTAGCCCTAAAATAAGTAAAGAGGGAAAAGTGACCTAGAAGATGTTTTTAAGGAAGCTAATTGGAGAGTATAAATAAGAGGCAAGGCTCTCTCATTTAAGACACAATTGAGCATATTGAATACCTATAGGTTTCTGAGGTAACTAAAGGATATCTAAGCCGAATTTCTGAGGAAAGTGAAGAAAAGAAGGCCAAAATTCAAGGAAGGATAAATTCTTTTGATGATGCTTTCTAAGGTATGTTGTTTTCAAGTCATCTCACCATTTTCAAAATAAATTTTTTTATAGAATGATTCAGACCGTGAAATTTATATTGCATTCAGGAAACATATCCAAGTATATGTGGTAATAAATTCAGCTTGTGGTTCAATGTATTTTTGGAGTTACACTCCATGGAAAATAGGGTTTGTGGCTAGTCTTGAAACTAGTCAAAAAAAGGTGTTTCGGGTAAAAATGACCTAACTTATTCATAACAGATCCAAATTCAATAAGACAAAATGTATTTTTTAGAGTACCATATTTAGTATGCTTTGTAATAGTTTCATATCAATTCAACAAATATTTTGTGCGGGGCACACTCTATAAGGTTGCTCTCTAGAATAATCCAGAATTTAGCAAGGTGTGCCATTTTTACTATAACTCCTTTTCTGAGAGGTTCCAAGTAGAACACCTGGAGGAATTTCATAAAACACATTGAATAGCATTGTGTATCATTTTCATATCTTTATTCATTACAAGTACAAAGTTATGATTATTTCAAGTTAGGGTTGTTGACTAATCCAAAACTAGTCTTGTGAGACTAAAGAAAAGTTTGATGAAAATGCTAGTCTCTTGTTGTTAAAGTTAAGGAAGATTTGTAGGTATGTGATCATATACACTAGGTGTATTACAGAGTTACAAATTTTATTTGGATTATGAAATTGATGAGGGATTTTGGTTGAGGTACAAGTTGGGTAC
Source organism: Picea engelmannii (assembly GCA_009831015.1). NCBI lineage: Eukaryota > Viridiplantae > Streptophyta > Pinopsida > Pinales > Pinaceae > Picea > Picea engelmannii. The sequence goes on from ML799391.1 coordinate 111,165, forward strand.
ATGGTTGATACAAGTAGTTGATGAGTTGGCACATACATGAGCCGTATAGTTGATGATGTTGGTACATATTGATGAGTCATAGTTGATGAGTACTTGACACATGATTGGTACATGGTTGGTTGCAATTTGTTATGGTACAGGTTGATCACAAATGTTTGGTACAGGTTGGTGCATGGTTGATGCACTTCTTTATGGTACATGTTGACTATAGGTTGAGGTACAGGTTGATGCATGGTTGATGCATCATTCAAGTTTATTAGTACATGTTTATAGCGATATATCATAGTGATAGTGTGACAGTGGTTCCATAATTCTACTTCTACTTTAGGGTGATTGGACGGGGCAATGACAGATGGTTGTATCCACCATCTGGTTGTAGCCAGAGAACATAGGGGGTTGTAGCCTCCTTCTGGTCGTAGACAGATATTTGGGGAGTTGGAGCTTTCCTCAGGTTGTAGCTTGAGAAACTAGGGGGTTGGATCCTCCTTACAGTTGTAGCTGGAAAACAAAGGAAGTTGGTGCTGCCAATGAATGTAATTCTTCAAGACATATAAGAAAAAACATTATGTGGTTTTCTCCCGATTTCGGTTTCCATGTAAAACACTGGTGTAATGTGTATGTGTGTGATTTTTCATTTCTTATTTCTCATTATTGGATAATAATTCTACATTGATATAACACTTGTATTATTTGGAGAAAAAGAATTATAATTATACTATTACTGATTCACCCCCCCTCTCAGTAATCCAACGGTTGGTATCAGAGCAGGTTCCTTCAGGAAATAATTTAACCATTGGAAGGAGATCATGGATTATTATGAGAATGGAGTACCAATGTTTAATGGTCATAATGGTTTTAAGTATGATATGTGGAGCATAAGGACGAAATGATTTTTATAGGCACGAGGACATTATATTTGGCTATTAGTTGTTACAAGATATGATAGTTCAAAAAGGGAAAAGACTGCAACCAAGAAGGAATTGAGGAAGAATAACAAAATATAAAGGGATTTCATCTAGGAAGGATTACATAATACGGTAAGAGAAAAGGTTGGTAAATGTTCATCAACAAAAGAAATTTGGGATAAGTTACATGACATATATTCTTCACCCATCACAGATTCAGAAAATGTCAAAGAAGATGCAGATACAAATCAAGAAGAATTATTCTCATCATGTCAAGAATATTTAGAAGATGAAGAGTACATAATCACCAGAGGTATGTTGTTTTGTTTTAATTGTGAAAAACATGGGCATCTTGAAATAAAATGCCATGAAGGAAATGAGGCAGAACAACTAATTAAAAAGGAAGGCAATTATAAAGAAGAATTTATTAGTTCTTTAGATGAACGAAGAGAAGAACATAATTCACTCAAGAAAGAATTGATGAAACAAAAGGAAAGTGTTCACATTTTTTAAGAAGCCCAACAGGTCATCGAGAACTTAAGAACTCAACTAGAAGAAGCCAGAAAGATTGAACAAAATCTTGAATATAAAAAGTAGTGTTTGGAAAACAGCATAGCAGCACAAAAGGAAGAAACAGAAATGAGAGAGAATATATTGATAGATCATCTTAAGGAAAGAACTAATGATCTAAACCATCTTCAGACAGAGTTTGGTCAAGAAGAGAAAGGACTTGAAGAATAAATAATCACATTAAAAATTCATCTTGAAGAAGAAAAAAGAACAGAAGAAGTCATGAAGTCTCAGATAATGAAGAAAGAAGAAGAGGTTGAGAAGCTTGAAGAAGAAGTTGTCACATTGAGAAGTAAAATTTTCAATCTCAACAAGAACGTTGAATAGACAGAAAGATCCTCATTAGTTATAGAGAATGAAGAGAATCACTCTAGGTTGCTAGAAAAGAATAATGAAAAAAATAGAAAGAGTTATGCAGAAGGAATCATGGTCAACCAAAATCTAAGAAAACTATTGAAGATACATCTTGAAGAAGACCATCCATGTTCAAGCCACAAATGAGCTTCAATCATGATCATGATCAGTCAAGGAAAAACTCTAGAAGGAATATGCCACAAAGAAGATCATTCACTCCCAGGTATGCAAATATATTTTATGGTAATTGTTTTTATTGTACTAACTTTGGACATAAGGTTACAGATTGCAGGGATTATAAAAGAAATGTTCAGGAAAGAAGTGCCTATGTGGTCACACATAACATTGAGTGTTACAAATGTCATAACTATGGATACATAGCCAGTGATTGTAGAAGCATGATCGATACTTCAATGAAAGAGAATATTGATGTCAGATATATGAAAGTATGGATAAGAAAATAGGAAGAACAGGTGAACAAAGACCAGGTACCAAAGATCAAAAGATTGGAAATAAAACGAGATGAAGAAAATTCTAGAGAGAAAAGGAAAGATGTCAGATACAGAAAGGTTTGGAAAATAACTGAAAGAAAGGAAGAACGGGTAAATAAGGAACATGTTCAAGAGATTGTACTTTCAGGCATGTTAGTGAAAGATAAATCCACAGATAGAAAGAAAGAAGTCAGAGCTCAGAAAGATAATGAATCTACGAATGAAGAATATGATGAATCTACCAATGAAGATGATGATGAATACACATCAGAGAAGGAATTGTTCTGATCCATTCGGCTTAGAGACTCCCAAGTAATATGAATATTAGACTAGGGGAGTCTATGCAATATTTGTGATAGACCAAAGAACCATCCTTCGAGAAGCTTGCAGAGTTTGAGAAGACATATTTAGAGCAATCAGTTAGCAGAAGTAAAGTTTGATATATTAATCAAGACTTCATGATAGTATAGTGATAAATGGGTCAGCATTATGGATAGTTGTGTTGGAAGATTGTTTGTTGTCATTGATGTCAACCCTAGTCATGGGTTTTGGACCGGAATATTGATAAAAGTATTTGGACATGAAGGAAAATTCACATCCAGATACAACACCCATGGATGGATAGTATACATCATGTTGTTTCCAGTGGTATGTGGCACGTCACATGGATCCTCATGGTTTAGGAGAAATGAATTTTTGAAGATGACAAAGTGAATTGTACATGTAGNATAAGAAAGTGTTAGGTCGGCCCTAATTTTAAAAGGAAGTGACATAAATGGTATAAATAAGCATCATTCTACATTAATTTGATGAAAGTTGAATTTTAGAGGGAATACGAAGTAAAAGAAGGCCAGATTTCAAGGGAGGATGAAGTCTTTTGGTGATGTGTTCTAAGGTATGTTATTTTCAGGAAATCTTACCATTTTTTCTATAACGATTCAGATGGTGAAATTACTATGGTATTGAGAAGAAATATCAAGGTACCTCTGGTAAAACTTTCAGCTCTTGATTCACTATAATTATGGAGATACACTCTGTGGAAGATAGGGTTTGTGACTAATCCTGAAGCTAGTCAATAAACAAGTGTTCTGGGTAAAACAGTCATAAATTCTTCATACAGAATCCAAATGAAGTGGGACCACTTCCATTGGAAAAAGTTTGGAATGTAGTTTATTTTGTGTGAGTTTCAGAATTAGATGTTAAATATTGAGCATGGGGCATGTTGTACAAGTTGGGTCTTCTGAACAGACCATAATTGAATAAAGTCTACCATTCTTTCTATAACCTCTTATTGGGGAGGATTCAAGGAGTGAAAATTGGAGGGGTTTTAGAGAATACATTGAGTAATATTATCTATAGGATCAAATTACTCCAAGAATTGAAGAATTGCAAAAATTGAAGAAGTCTCAGGGAGCATTATCAGGTTCTATGTGATGATTGGTTGATGGTGATGATTTAATGTAAAGTTTTATTATCTCTCATAAATTCTTGGGTGGAAGGAAGGGGGAATGATGGAGAGTTCAAATCTCTCTTGATATTGGAGGATTGTATCTTCCTCTTGGAGGTTTATCCCTCCATTTACATTTGGAAGTTGTAGCTACCTTTGGAATTCATTACTTCCCTTGAACAAAAACTATTGATTATTTCTCA
>ML799391.1:116844-129116 GCA_009831015.1 Picea engelmannii
CATTTGACTCCCGAAAATGTAAAATCAGAGAAAATAACTTAGGAAGATTGGTTGCAACTGCAACAAGAAGACCAAACAACATATACATCCTAGACATGAAGAAGAGAGAGAAGACAAAAGCCACACAAAAGGATTCCAAGGAAGAAAAAGTACCAAAGACCAAAAATAAGGATGAAGTATTATTGAATGCCACATGTTTAAGGGGAGCTACCCCAAAGAAGAGAGTTACATTTTTCCATTAAACTCAGGGGGAGCAACCTAACATTTTCCATTGATTTCAAAGGGGGAGAGAAATTGGGATCATGATGATATGGGGAGCATGAGTGTTTCCATCAATGACAAAGGGGGAGATTGTTGGAAGATTGGTTGTTGTCATTGATGTCAACCCTAGTCATGGGTTTTCGACCGCAAGATTGATAAAGGTATTTGGACATGAAGGAAAATGCACATGCAGATACAACACCCATGGATGGATAGTATACATCATGTTGTTTTTTGTGGTATGTGGCACGTCACGTGGATCCTCATGGTTGAGGAGAAATGAATTTTTGAAGATGACAAAGTGAATTGTACATGTAGGCCCTGAAGATAATTAAAGAAAAGAATTACAAAATAAGAAAGTGTCAGGTCGGTCCTAATGTTAAAAGGAAGTGACATAAATGGTATAAATAAACATCATTATACATTCATTTGATGCAAGTCGAATTAAGAAGTAAAAGAAGGTCCAATTTCAAGGGAGGATGAAGTCTTTTGTTGATGTGTTCTAAGGTATGTTATTTTCAGGAAATCTTACCATTTTTGCTATAATGTTTTTTTCTAGAATGATTTCGATGGTGAAATCACTAAGGTATTGAGAAGACATACCAAGGTACCTATGGTAAAAATTTGAGCTCTTGATTCACTATAATTATGGAGATACACTCTATGGAAGATAGGGTTTGTGACTAGTCTTGAAGCTAGTCAATAAACAAGTGTTCTGGGTAAAACAGTCATAACTATTTCATACAGAATCCAAATGATGTGGGACCACTTCCATTGGAAATAGTACGGAATGTAGTTTCTTGTGTGCGAGTTTCAAAATTGGATGTTAAATATTGAGTGTGGGGCATGTTGTACAAGTTGGGTCTTCTGAACAGACCAGAATTTAATAAAGTCTACCATTCTTTCTATAACCTCTTTTTGGGGAGGAATCAAGGAGTGAAAATTGGAGGAGATTCAGATAATACATTGAGTAATATTATCTACAGGATCAAAGTACTCCAAGAATTGAAGAATTGCAAAAATTGAAGAAGTCTCAAGGAGCATTATCAGGTTCTATGTGATGATTGGTTGATGGTGATGATTTAATGTAAAGTTTTATTATCTCTCATATATTCTTGGGTGAAAGGAAGGGGCAATGATGGAGAGTTCAAATATCTCTTGATATTGGAGGATTGTATATTCCTCTTGGAGGTTTATCCCTCCCTTTACATTTGGAAGTTGTAGCTACCTTTGGAATTCATTACTTCCCTTGAACAAAAACTATTGAGTATTTCTCATATATTGTGCATGGTGTATTGTGGTGTATTGGTGTAACTCTTATACTATTGTTCATTTCTCATTGGATATAATTGAATGGTTTAAGTATAAGTTGAAAAAGGGTTTTAAATTGTACTTGATATTGATTCACCCCCCTCTCAGTATCAACAAGTTGCGCAAGTAGAGTCTTGGACAGTATGGAAAGAGATGGATTCGTAAGAACACTTTGTTGGTTTGGACAGATATATGATAGTGACAAGAGCATGGATTCATAGATTGGTTCAAAGAAAAAGGAACATTATCATAATGGATGATAATTACACAGGAAACGGCTCGAACAATGCTAATGGATTCGAAATTGACAGATATTATTTGGACAGACACAATGCATACATCAGTTCACATTCAAAATAGGTTAATGCTCATAAACAACATTGAAAAAAATCCCTACGAACTATGGAAAGGAAGCACAGACAAAAACCTCTACATCAAGGTAACTCAAGGTAATATTTTATTAATTGAAATTTATGTTGATGATATTGTTTTGGAAGTATTAATGATAGGTTAAGCCAAAAATTTGCAAAGGATATGCAGAATGAATTTGAAATGTCATTACTTGGAGGAATATCCTTCTTTTTGAGTCTTCATATATGTCAAAGATACCAAGGAATTTTTATTTCTCAAACTAAGTATATTAGAGAAATGATCAAGAGGTTCACAATGGAAGATTGCAAACCAATTACCACTCCTATGCAAACCAGTTGCAAGTTAATCAAAGATGATGATTCAAAGTCTATAGATCAGAGGGAATATAGGTCAATGATTGGCATCCTACTATATGTGACATCATCTAGACTAGATGTAATGTAGGTAGTTGGAAATGTGGCATGATTTCAAGAAGCACCAAAGGAATCACATGTATTAGCAGTGAAGAGGATGTTTAGACATCTCAAAGGAACATAAGAGTTTGGATTATGGTATCCAAAGGGAAAGGATCTATCACTTATTGCCTCCATAGATGCAGATTGGGCAGGTTGTATTGATGACTGATGAAGCACCAGTGGATCCACATTCTACTTGGGTGAGTGTTTGGTATCATGGCTAAGCAAGAACAATCATCAGTATCTTTATCTACAGCCGAGGCATAGTATGTTGCAGCAACATCATGTTGTACACAGGTACTTTGGATGAAACAAACTCTAATAGATATACAAGTTGAGTATGATGGGCCCATTCCAATCTATTGTGATAATACAAGCGCCATCCGTATATCAAAGAACTCGGTGATGCACTCCAAGATGAATCACATTCCAATCAAGTATCACTTTCTACGGGAGCAGGTTGCAGAAAAGAACATCAGAGTTGAGTATGTGGGCACAAAAAAAAAACAAGTGGCAGACATCTTTACAAAATCACTTCCACAGGAAGCCTTTGAATATCTTCGCCAAAGACTTGGAGTTATTTACACTCCAAAATGAATTCTTTTTGAATTATTATCTTATATGTCTTAGATGTACATGAGGAAGCACCATAAGAGGACAGTTCAGTCAAGGAGAGTATCCTTGGATGGAAAGATACCTTTTCCATTGATGAAAAAGGGGGAGAGATTTCTCAGATGCAAACGACAGAGGCATGGTTCCAGGGGGAGAATATTTATCAGATGTAGAGGCTAGAGGCATGGTTCCAGGGGGAACATAAGTGATATGATTTTAGTATTGCATCAGAGTGTTGCCATCAATTCCAAAGGGGGATATTGTTGATTAAGATTGGTTGTCATTGATTTCAACCCTTGAAGAGAGCCCTGTAGCACAAAGGTTTGGGTAATTGTTGTTGGGAAAAATACCCTACAGACTAGCAAACTAGGGTCAGACTTGCATGCATATTTTGACCGTAAAGAAATTACTTTTTAACCTACAACCCAAAACTTAAACCCCTCTTTCACAGTACATGCATGGAGAATGACTACTAACCTTTTTACCAGCGTTCAATGTAGATCCTCCATTGTGCTTTGACCACTTGCTTGATCTGCTCCTTCCAAAGATGACCTACAATCAAGACAAACAATTATGCATGCATGCTACTTCTCTACTCGAGGGTTAGAAATTAAGCATAAATTAACCAAACCATAGATAAATCATGCATTGGGATGGGAAAAGTATTCTTTTATTATTTTAAAAATGAATCAACTTACAATCAAAGTCGATATCGACCACCACTCCTTCATCCTGATCCTAGGCTCCTCTTCTTCTGTCCTCTAACTGCTTTGCGTTAAATCTCCTTTGGCATGAGGAAAGGCTAAAGGGTTGGGACAATGGATTGCGTAAATGGGTAGAGTTTCTTCGCTATAATTTTTCCTCCCCCAAATGGTACCCCTACCCCTTCTTTTATAGGCTAGAAGGAGCTAGGGTATTGGACGAACCCTCGGCCATGCATGGCTGGGAGTTTTAGTTAACTAACCCATAGATTTCTGTTCCATCGACAACTTTCCTTTTTTCGTGCTTTGTTAGGTACACGCAGGTTGTAGTGAGCCATCCAGTGTGCACACACGTGCAGTAATGGGTTAGGGCGCATGGGCCTTGACGCAAGAGGATTTCCAAAGAGTTGTTCAGCAGATGTTTTGGCAATGAAGGGATATGAGTTGGCCTGATGCCAGGTAAGAATGTGTGGTGAAATTTAGGGTTATAACAGATGCCCCCTAATGTGTGAGGTCAGAAGAGCATCTGATGGCTGAAATACATCACCAATATTTTACCAATCTTTACTGATGTGCTGAATGAGTGAGCCCAAGGATCAGGAACCAGGAGGTGCCATCTACAAAATAAAAAATGTCTCACCGAGGCGGGCATACCCATGATCGGGATAAAATAGAACCATGTCTACCAATCAAATACACTGTAGATCCATGTCAAATAACTATAAAGAGTAGCCATGAATAATACATAGCGGAGCTACATCTCGAAATCAGAAAGATATACATATAGAGTACCCATCTTCCAGAAGCTGATTCGGCCTGATGGCTGTACTTCAGAGCTCGAGCAACAACTTCAAAATATTCTAAAACTCAGGTAGGAGTGTAATATGAGTGTATGACTGCACTACCCAGAGGTCTTCAACGACTCGTTGATTATGGACTTGATAATCTTGATGATCGGACTGAAGGCTTCAGTGATTTCGAACAAGGACTTGATTGGATGTTCAGGATGGCCGGGTATGTGGACAAGAGACATATTGCAGAGGGGCCGACTTAGGATTGGTGACAAACTTCCCCTTGGACAATAGCATGACAAGTGATAAGACTCAGGAAACATATATGTTAATCATAAGTCTACGAAGAAGGAGGCAATGCAAACTCTCCATATGTTTGGAAGAGTAACCAAACGGTGGAGGACACAACTCTATATAGCGAGAAAAGCTTCCTAAGGTCGTACTACATCCCATAGTCTGATGATAAAATGGATAGATGTTCTTTATCCAAGGGTGACTCATTATGCTGCCAATAAAGAAAATACTTTTCCCATCCTCTTTTTGGGGTATATTTGATCTTTTTTGTTCTTTTTGATAATTTTTGAAAAAGAATAAAGGAATATTACGTTACAATGGAGGAACGAGTACTGCAAACATACAAGCTCGAGGCACAAGGACAAGACTGATGTTCTGGTAAAATGATACTCAGGAAAAATCCTCCGACGGCCAAAGGTGTTAAGATGCAGAAGCAAACTGTCACAAGGCTGGTGGATAAGGTATGCAAATGCGGTTGATAGAACACACAATAGTAATGTCCTTTGATGTAAGTTTAGTGAGCCCAGAGAAGGTAAGCTCGGTGGTTTTTCATATTTAGAGAGTCTGAAAAAGCATAAAAGGAGACTCCGATGGGGTACCTTTTTCGACAATAGTCTAGTCGGTTCGAAAAAGGAATAAACTAGCACCGATTAGACGTCAATTCAAAACCATTTTAACGAGTGTGACAAGGACAAGATCACTCGGCTATTTTTTCACTTTTAAGGAGTCTGAAAAAAGCTTAACTATGGACTCCGTCAGGAATATTCTTCTGGACCAATTTAACGAGTGTGAAAGAATCAGGTCACTCGACGATCTTTTCAATTTTAGGGAGTCTGAAAAGAGCTTAACTATGGACTCAGTGGGGGTTTCTTTTTCATAAATTTAGTCCCTCAGGCCCAAAAATGGAATAAAATTATACATGAGATTACTCTTCTAAAGAATGGGAATTCGAAAGAGTATACCTTTGTTCGTACAGTTGACTATCCAGACTGAAAAAGGGGTAAACTACCGTCGGACAGACGTGACTTCACATTTCAGTTTAACGAGCGTGAAAGATCACAAGATCGCTCGACAATCTTTTCATTTTTAGAGAGTCTAAAAAGGGCTTAAAAGGAGACCCGTTGTATTTTGGGAGTCCTAAGGGTAAGACAAAGAGTGAAAAAGACTCATGCAAATGAGGCTCAAACTCATATTCAGGAAAGACTATATGGACTCCCGAGCCTACTGTGTTTTTCGAAATGGTATGGACACCATAATGCAACTAGGACCTACCTAGGGCATCCATGTTCTGGTAAGCTCTACCACCAAGTTGCGACACTTCTAGAGCAGATATGACGGTTCCGTATCACAACCATATGGGATCGATCCTATAGAATAAGAAAAAGGAAACGAGATGCAAAACTTCGGGTGGTATCATAACCTATATGCTCAAGTTGATTTTTTTTTTTTTTTTTTTAATTTATGGACCGTCAATATTTTTTCGAAACTCAAAAAAAATTGTCCCAATACCTGATCAAATCCCTCCCATATAACTCCTAAATCACTCTAAATGGTTTTTGGTATAAAGAAACTAATAAGGGGGGCCAAAAAAGTGACAAAAAGAGCCCAAAAAGTCTATAAATAGAAGTTGGCAGCTCATTATCACCATTGCTGATTTGGAAATTGACTCTGGAGCCAAAAGACCCCCTTTGTCAAAGATAGTGATTCTGGGAGCTACAATGGATGAAACGAACTTCTGCTTGGACCAAGTAAGTACAAACTCCCTTATCTATCTAGTCAATACTTCATTTTAGTCATTTAAGTTATTTTTTGGGTGGGCGTCAACCTTAAAAAGGTCGGCCCTAGGTACACGCGGGTTGTCCAGAGACAGCCTGAGTGTACATGGGTGCAGAGTAAAGCCTGCATGCGTGTACACGCGACTGTCACCTCTACAGACCATGTGTACCCCCCCTATTGATGGAAAAACAAATTAAAAGAAGTATTGACCCTCCATTACCTTGTTGTGTTGGCAGGATGTATGTCCAGTGGAGGGAAAGGGAGCATGTGGCAATCAGTGAGTTGGTTACTGCAGATTCGAATGTTGTGGCCGTGTTAATGAAATGTGGTTTTCTCAAATTCTTTTTATGTCTGTTTATGCATGCGCAACCAAGGCTACTGAATGCCTTGATTGATTACTGGCGTCCTGATGCAGAGGCCTTTATGCTAGAGGGGCAATCATTGGTGCCCACCACCGAGGACATTTACTTTTTGACTGGCCTTTCAAGGAGAGGGGAACCAATCAACTTCTAGACTTTTCCTGCGGGGCCGAGAAAGATCTCGGAGTTGATAGCTGAGTACTGTGAGGCTAGGACCGAACATATGGGTTCCCAGGTACCCATTAGCAATATTACCAACTTAGCACTACAGACTATCTTGTTACTTATTGGGCGGATTACCGGCTCAACAGTTGTGCATCAGGCTTCGCGCGCACAGATGAACTGTGTTATCCAGTGCATGAATGCATAAATTTTTGATTAGAGTACCACACTGCTGGAGTGTATGAAGAGGAAATTGATAGATTTCCAACAACGGACATAGAGGAACTTCGGGTTCGGGACTATCTTGTGTTCGTTCTTTTTTGAGAGAGTTATGTGTTTCAGTCCTCGGGTTGTAGTACGAGGACATCTGGCCTCTTTCCCTGCACTGTGTAGATGGGTAGTGTTACTGCCGTGACAAGGTGCTGGAAGGACCGTTGAGGCCTTAGATGATGACTTATTTGCTTGGCTGTCACAACAGATCCCTGCTATCGAGGACTACCCATATGCAGGGATAGACTTCTCTAGAGATCCAGAGATACCCGTGCCTCCTGGTGAGGAGCATGGATGATTTTAGGGGCTAAATTTTTCTCATGGGCTAATTTTCCATGGTTTTTCCAAAAACGAGATTCGCTATTTTAAAAATGATTCACCCAAATTCTATAGGAGAAAATTAGTTTACCTTAAAAATCGCCAAAATTTTATAAAAACTATATAAAATCCTTAGAAATTTGAATATTTTAACAAAAATATCGCCAATGATTTATAGTTGGCATATGAAGGATTAGTAAGATTCGCCAAGGTTTCTACATTTTAAAATAAATTTCCATCCTTAAAATCATCCCTGGTGAGGAGCGAGGGGAGATGGGTAAGTCTCCACCTTTGTAGTTTTTTTTTTTTTTTTGCATATGTAATTTTTATGTCTTTTTGTTATATATATCATTTTTTTAGTATGCCAGAGTATTTGATGGATACGTTTGTTGTATGTAGATGTGGGACTCGTGCGACCTGCCAACTATGCACGGAACAGGCGTCGTCCACGGCCAGAGGCCGCAGCTGTCGCCGTTGCGGGAGCAGCAGTAGCAAGGAACCTTCCAGCCAGAGAGGCTGAGAGGGTCCTTAGACGAGTTGAGTGGAACTTCATTGTGCTCACTCACACAGTCCCGATTTCAGAGATAGAGGAACTACCGCCATCTATGTAGCCTCATGTTGTGGGGGCACCTCAGACATGGGTCCGATTGTTTAGGCGTTTAGCCTGTGTTGTAGATGATTATAACAGGGCCCATAGGCCCTGAACAAATTTAGACTTTTTATGTGCCACGAGCACCTACCTGTATATATTTTTTGAGGGCATAAGCCTAGTGACTCGTTATTGTTCCCATTTTTGAGGTGCTTGCGTCCACCTATGTACTCTGAGTATTTTATGATGTATATATATGGTTTTTATCTTTTTTGTGTCTTATGGATTCTGTGTGAAAAAATGTATTTACATGTTTATCTCCATGTTCTTTTATATGTGGGCAAGATGCCAATCTAAAATTTGATTAGCTAGAGTATTTGTGATTTGGTTTAATCTCCTAGGAACATGAAAATATGTAATATAATCAAAGTTTCATTCTAAGAGACGTACCCTAAGGAATCGTCAGTATAAAGTTGGATCATGAACCCGGTATATTCTGTTTAGCTGCGACACAACTAGTTGAGCATCTAGATAGACCTGGAGATGAGAGATACCCAATGACAAGGCGTCATGAAGAAACTCAATAACTGCACTATACTCGACAACATTATTTGTGGTGTCACCTAAGCATATACCTCCGGAAGATAACAACTGACCCTGTGGTGTAACGATTACCCAAGCTGCGGAGGCAAGCCTTCGCGTGTGTCGACTAGCACCGTCCACATACCCAACGAACACCTCGGACTCACTTGACATCTGCCATATTGACGGAAGATAACATCAATGACACGCCCATAACACTTTTAAAAGAAACGTAAAAAAGTAATAGTACAAAGACTATACATATGTTACAAAAAGTTACCCACAGTGACCTATCTATGAGTAATACTTCTTGAGGCAGAGCCCATTTCTAGGCTCCGCCAATGCATTCCCTTCAAAATCAACCAAATGATAATCACCCTTTTTTAATACCTCCTTTATAATGAAGGGTCTGAACCACATGGGTTTAAACTTTCCTGCCCCCAGGGGGTCCTTGTCTTGGTCATAGACCAGGACAAGGTCGCCCTAAAAAAAAATCCGAGGACGAATGGACCTATCAGATTGACACTTGACCTTATGTTTATGAGCCTCATTGGCCAGGGTTGTGTCATGACACTGTTCATAAAGCTGCTCAAGGTGTACTAACCGTTCTTCAAGTGGAGAAGTGTCTGGCAATAACTGTACTTCCAATTTTAGAGATGGGATTTGACATTCTATGGGCAAGACTGCCTCCAGCCCGTAAACGAGTTGAAAAGCTGAGAAATCGATTGCATTCTTAACAGATTTTCGGTAAGCCCATAATGCCGAGTATAACATCAAATGTTGAGAAAAATACCCTACGGACTAACAAACTAGGGTCAGACTTGCATGCAGATTTTGACCGTAAAGAAATTACTTTTTAACCTACAACCCAAAACTTAAACACCTCTTTCACAGTACATGCATGGAGAATGAATACTAACCTTGTTACCGGCGTTCGATGTAGATCCTCCATTGCGCTTTGACCACTTGCTTGCGCTGCTCCTTCCAAAGATGAACTGCAATCAAGACAAACAACTATGCATGCATGCTACTTCTCTACTTGAGGGTTAGAAATTAAGCATAAATTAACCAAACCATAGATAAATCATGCATTGGGACAAGAAAAGTATTCTTTTATTATTTGAAAAATGAATCAACTTACAATCAAAGTCGAGACCGACCACCACTCCTTGATCCTGATCCTGGGCTCCTCTTCTTCTATCCTCCAACTGCTTTGCGTTAAATCTCCTTTGGCATGAGGAAAGGCTAAAGGGTTGGGACAATGGATTGTGTAAATGGGTAGAGTTTCTTCGCTATATTTTTTCCTCCTCCAGATGGTACCCCTACCCCTTATTTTATAGGCTAGAAGGAGATAGGGCTTTGGACGAACCCTCGGCCATGCATGGCTGGGAGTTTCAGTTAACTGGCCCATAGCTTTTTGTTTCGTCGGAAAATTTCCTTTTTTCATGCTTTGTTAGGTACATGCGGGTTGTAGTGAGCCAGCCAGCGTGCACACGTGTGCAGTAATGGGTTAGGGTGCGTGGGCCTTGACACAAGAGGATTTCCAAAGAGTTGTTCAACAGATGTTTTGGCAATGAAGGGATATGAGTTGGCCTGATGCTAGGTAAGCATGTGTGGTGAAATTTAGGGTTATAACAGTAATGGACCCAATATTGTTTGATGTAAAGATGACTTATTATTGTATTTTTATGGTTGATAAGAAGTAAAGATGGATGAATGCCAAAGTGGTCCCCTTATGGTGAAATCCCTCACGGGAAGACGCTTTGCGGAGTAAGAGAACCCATTCTTACTTTTGGAATAATGAGATGAAGGATAGTGAATTTGTTAGGGAAGCTATCCTAGATGGATATTTCTTGTCATGCCATTTCCAGTGGTATGTGAAACGTCACATAACTTATCACGGTTAGAGAGTTATGACCATGTGAAGTTGGAGAACCTAGGTTTGGGTAATGGACCCAAATTTGTTTTATGGATAAAGGTATGCGTTTTAATATATTTTTAGGTAATACTATTCTATATGGATAGTACATGTCATTCCATTTCTAGTGGTATGTGGAATGTCACATAACTCCTCACGGTTTGAGATTTATGGCCGCACGAAGTTGGAGGATCTTCACATGTCATCTAGAAGCCCCAAAAGGTCAAAGTAGTCAAAGTGGTTTAAGAGATTTTAGAAGGTAAATAATAAAGTGAAGTGATGAGTGTACTATAATTCAAACTAAATACAAAATAAATTTAATGGAGAAATTAGAAGTGGGTTAACCCTAAAATAAGGAAAGTGGGCAAACTGACCTAGAAGATGTTTTTAAGGAAGCTACTTGGAAAGTATAAATAAGAGGCAAGGCTCGCTCATTTAAGACAGACTTGAGCATATTGAATACCTATAAGTGTTTGAGGTAACAAACGGATATATAAGTCGAATTGTTTAGAAAAGTGAAGAAAAGAAGGCCAAAATTCAAGGAAGGATAAATTCTTTTGATGATGCTTTCTAAGGTATGTTATTTTCAGGTCTTCTCACCATTTTTGCAATAACATTTTTTCTAGAATGATTCATACCATGAAATTGCTATTCCATTGCAGAAAAATATCCAAGTATCTGTGGTAAAAACTTCAGCTTGTGGGTTGTTGTAGTTTTGGAGTTACACTCTGTGGAAAATAGGGTTTCTCGCTAGTCCTGAAACTAGTCAAAAACAGGCGTTTCGGGTACAAATGTCATAAATTATTCATAACAGATACAAATTCAGTACGCCAAAATGTAGTTTTTAGAGAAAAATATTTATTATTTTGTAAAAAAAATTTCATATCAATTCAACAAATATTTTGTGCAGGGCATGCTCTACAAGGTCTCTCTCTAGAATAATCCAGAATTCAGCAAGGTGTGCCATTTTTCCTATAACTCCTTTTTTGAGAGGTTCCAAGTAGTGACACTTGGAGAAATTGAATAAAAAAAATTAATTAACATTGTGTATCAGTTTCATATATTTATTCATTACAGGTACAAAGTTATGATTATTTCAAATTATTGTTGTTGACTAATCCAAAACTAGTCTTGTGAGACTAAAGAAAAGTTTGATGAAAATGCTAGTCTCTTGTTGTTAAAGTTAAGGAAGATTTGTAGGTATGTGATCATATACACCAAGTCTATTATAGAGTTACAAATAATATTTGGATGATGAAATTGATGAGGGCTTTTGGTTGAGGTACAAGTTGGGTACATGGTTGAGACAAGTAGTTGATGAGTTGGCACATACATGAGGTGTATAGTTGATGATGTTGGTTGCAAGATACCAGATATATAAAATATGCAGAACAGAAATGAAATGCTAGAAATGACAGAATAACAGTAAAATATCCAGCATAATCTTCACAATACACAGAAATGATATACGAAATAGCAACAGAAATAGCACTTTGAATCA
>ML799391.1:148120-161889 GCA_009831015.1 Picea engelmannii
CATTCAATGTAAGGTGGACTAGGTCCACTATATTATTAAATAAGGCCCACTATGCTAGTTAGATATAATAAATGCAAGAAGACTTCTTAGAAGGTTCTACTTCTAGAAGATTCCTCCTCTAGAATGTTTTTAGGTGATGGTAGCACTATATAAAGGGGTTCAAGCAATGTAATGAGACATGAAGAGAAATATAGTATTTGGAGCGGGAGCTCAATAGGAGGATGCCCCCTCGAAGAGGCAAGTGAACAGGAGAGGATCCCTTCCATAATACGATCCATTGTATGGTGTTGCCCTACCTCAAGGGTTTGATGGTAATAAAGGAGATTTTGCATATTGTTCTTGTGTATCTATTGTGGTGCTTTTGTATTCAGTATTTGGTTCTTAACAGGTTGTATGCCAAAAGCTGTCATAGTCAAGAACAAGGCCCAGTGAAACCAGTCTCAAAATCAATCTGAAGATATTTGTATACCATGAAGTACAATCTGATCTCCCATGATCACTAGATTCGAACAAGTGTTGGTCCAATTAAAGAGAAGCAATAGCTCAGGAAAGATGCAGCCACATAGTGATGTCTTCAAGTCTTCTACACAATCCGCCAAGGTGCAAGTCTACATCATGTGAAAAAATGAGTTGAGGTCAAACATGATGAGATATCATTTGATTACTGGTCATTGAGGTATATCGTTAACAAATGCGAGACATCCTACCAATAATGAAAGTAGGTATCAAGGAACCAAGTACATTTCTACAAGTGTGAATAAAGGAGTTGGTGTCAAACACTTGAGAAATCCATTGATCGGGAGACGTTGATGTATTCCCATCTGTCAATGGTGAGAGAGCCTGCAACTAATGACTGCAAGCCTCAAGGCACTCATGAAACTCTAGGTCCCATATCTAGAATAAATGAGTTGAAGTCGATGGAAAGAGACCCGTTGAAAGGAGAGCATTAAGGCATCTCTCATCGGTCAGCACGAGGAACAAAGCAGGAGCTTCATGATTTGGTGGAGATCAAATGAATAACATGTTCACGAACCAACAACCCTGTGCATATTTTTCATGTACCAAGTGCAAGGGGTATACGAAAAAGACCCTCTAAATAGAAACCAATGATGAAAAATGCTGACAAAGGCGAGGAAACAACCAATAAGGCTAATGGAAACCAAGACAATGCACGAATCCAAAAGTGTGAATAGATGTCTTGTCGTCGAACACAAGGGAAACCACCTAGTCAACGACCAATGATGAAGTGTTGATTGTTGGGTTCAAGGTGACCTACCAATGATGAAAGTAGGGGAAGGGTGCATAATAAGACCATAGTATCATGTGATTCTGAGGCAAACTGAGGGTATGGCCGACATGCAAAGTCAAGATTTGTAAGGAGTGGTCGACGTAGGTTTATAGAATTCCTTTGAACAAGAGAATGAGAGATGGTGGACTCCAATAGCATAGACTCAATGATGTGACTATTAGATGTAGGAAGCATCAATAATGTTCTTTATAGGGATTGGAAGAGTAACTAGTCGGTAGAGAAAACTATGTAACTAGATCATCTTCCTAAGGCCATGCTAAACCCAAAATTATGATGATGCAAGGACACAATAAATTTGTGCTCTTGTTCAAAGGCGACATGAATTATGTCAATTATAATATAGTACTCCCTTCCTCCCTGTTTTTTTGTTTTTTCATAACAAATGAATGCTATGATACAGAGGAGGGAACGAGTGTCACAAGTAAGCAAAACTATTTCTAGTAGTGGAACGTACATATGCTCAATGTAGGGGAATGCATGTAGGAGATGGACACTCGGGGTGATGTTCCCTCCAGGGTATAGGGTGTCAAATTGTGAAGGATATAAACAAGGCTCTTCTTGGTTGAGGATGCAAAAACTACTTAGGCAATGGTTTATAATGCAAAGAGAGAACCGACTAAAGGCTCAATACTGCAAGCAAGGGCATGATATGCAATCACAAATTAACGCCAAAAAATGTCCTTTTTATGTCTTTTAGTCTACTTGGTGTGAAAAAGGGGTAAACTTGTGCCAAAATAGGCATCTTTTCAAATCCAATTTACGAGTGTGAAAAAGACAAGTTCACTCGGAAATATTTTCTATTTTTGATAATGAGTCGAAAAAGAGCTTAACTAAGACTCATGACCTTTCAAATCCAATTTTAATGAGTGTGAAAGGGACAAATCACTTAGCAATATTTTCATTTTTTTAGACGAGTCGAAAAAGAGCTTAATTAAGACTCGTTTTTCTGTCTTAATCAACATGTAAAGGGGGAGGCCAAGGCTCCTATCTCGGTCTTCTGCGGAAAGTCAGTATCTCACGGATAGCTGACAAAATCTTGGGAAGACCCAAGGCTCTCCAAGTCAAGGAGGAGAAAGTGATAACGGAGGTTACAGTCTCTGTGATGGTTTGGATAATGTCTCTTAATGGAAAAGACATAGGTGGGGGAATGGGATGACCCATTATATCGTTCCAATCGAAGGGAACTTTGTCAGGACTTGGAGGAAGAATGTTCTGGGAAAGAATAAATCTCTCTCACTCAAAAGGGGGAGTATTTGAAATGTTGATGACATGACTAAAAGGTGTATCATTCAATTCAGGTAGAGTAGGGTTGACCAGAGATTGCACTAGTGTGGCCATTTCTTCAATTATAGGTTGAATAGGATGCATAGTAACGGGGGCAAGAGACGCCTCCCCCTCAACAAAGGGGGTGGGATTGGGAGAAAATTGCGTCGATGGAACCATCGAGACAAAAAAAGGAGAAGTGGTGTGAGGAGAAACCATGGAGGCTTTAGAATCCAAAAGTATTTTGGGTGAGCCCCATGCTTCTAGTATCCCAGCAGTAATTGGGCATAAACGAGTAAGGTGACTTCCTTCACAAGTCCTGTAAAGGAATTTCGTTTTACATCTGAGATGTCTAGGCTTCTCAATGTAACTAGAATTGGAAAGAGGTTCATCTCCTGTATGATGAATAGAGGCAGGAGACGTGAAACGACTATGATTTGGCGTAAAAATAATGGTGCCCCCAACATAATTGGTAGAGGTTGGGGGCAAGTTATTGACATAATTTGTAGAAAAAGTCGACCCATCTCCCACATGACTGGTAGAGATTGGTGATGGATCACTAATATGACTGATAGTCACTGGGCTAGAGATAGATTGTGGCATTTGATTCCACGGTCCGGGGAAAGATTGATTCTGAAAAATTGCAATCTAGGCAAGATCTTGGTGTACCCCTTGCCCCAACCCAGAAAAGTGTTGGTTCACGCCAAAATGGTCCAAAGAGGTTTGAACAAGCATCGTCATTGAGTCTTGTGAAGAGATCAAGGTAGGATACGGATTATTTGAGGGAGGATATATGTTTCCCCCTTGTGAAGGGGTCCCATAAAGAGGGTAGCCCAAACTATAAAATTGATTCTCCCCATATGAAATACCTGGGGGTACTTGAGGACCTGTCATGGAAAAGGTGTTTGAAGGAACTGACATGGCGGATGAAAGATACATGGGTGGGGTGTAATAAGTGGGATAAGAATCCATGTGATTACTAGCTCCTGAAAGAGCATAGATAGTATTGGATCCATAGGGGGGAAGGCTCCAACCTCCCATGGGGACACAACTCATATCAAACGAGGAAGTAGGCATCGAATCCATGGTGCCCCCGGGTCCAATGCTAGGATTCATATATGTGGGCCAAGGAGAGGGTTTCACGGGGGAAGCCATATCAACAGAAAAATGGCTAGAGACCTAAGGCGCAAACTGAGCATTGTAGTTTTGCATACCATTGTAAAAATCGGAAAGGCCTATCCCCATGAAATTAGCAAGTATCACGGGGTGGGTAGCAGTGAATGAGGGAGCAAAAGAAACTCCACTATCCATAAGGATGAAACCCAAAATAGACTCCTAAGGTCAACTAGTAGTCAAAGAACATACCAAAAAGTCAAACGACCAATATGCATGCAAACGGGCTAAAGTGGCTGAGTGGCCTCCCTCACTAAAGAAGGTATGTCTCGTCCAAGAGGGACCTGAGACTCCCCGCTAAATTTTGGAGGTAATAGAATCAATTATAGGGGCCCCCGTGGGCTTAACAACCAGTCAGTCAGATCCCCCCAGAGAGGTAATCCTCCATAAAGGTTGTGTGTTTTCTGACCCCTATCTAACCAAGGGTACAAGCAGAATAACCCTTGCAAGTAACCTATGAGACACCTAAGTCAAGCAACTAATAAACCACTATATAACTAATGCACAGGAAATAAGTCATAAGTACAGATCACTGTATGGGTAGGTTATCAAAGCCCGAAACCTTGAAATCACCACCTCTCACAGAGGTATGGGTACTAGCAAGATCCCCAAATACAAACAAATCCACAGAAATATTTCTGACGCTAGGTGAGTATCCAAGGGTTATCCCTTCAACTAAATTCTCACAACCTCGTGATTAACTCCGGTGTGAGAGAAGCCTCCTAATATTACCAATTATACAATGGACTTCTAAACTCCCTGTCTCAGACACATATGTTGATTTTATTTTCTTGGAGAGGTTTACTCACAAATTCCTATTCCAAGGCACTAAATCCTAGACTAGTTTGTGCACCCTAAAAAATAAAATCGTGACTAATCAATTTTAGTTTAAAGTGTAAATTTTATTGGCCGTGATTACTCAAAAAGGTATGGAAGCAAAACTCATGATGTTATGACTCCGAAATAAAATGAATATGAATATAATGCAAAGTCTATCTTTAACTTTTCAATGAATGATATGTTAATAAAAGCAGTGCAATTTTCAATTTCAACTTTGCAATTCAGAAGTAAAATGCAATCTTTCTCTAAATGAACTAAGCTAATGATAAAGGCTCAAAGACAAAATAATGTTAACCAATGCAAAATGCCTATTTTTTTTTATTTTCAATATATTAAAGAGAAAATGCATGGACTGTAAATAAACCTGATATATAAATTCTACTCTGTATAAATGAAATAACTCAAGCAGAATACCAAGCAGTGGAGAAAACAACCTAGGGCTCAAGGACAACAAGGATGAAAAACAAAGAGAAAGACTATGCCAAAAAATCAACTCCCAACAAGTTTCCTGTCAACCTAGAGAAACTCATCATGTACTACAGAGGCCTAAGAAGGGTCAGCAATCCCCAAAACTCACCTAGCAATCACTAAACCAAGAAAACAAGCAAAGGGAAGTGGTATACGCGACTTTTTAGGAGAACAGGGAGTATATATGCATCCTGCAGTAAGACAACAAGCATATGTATGGGACTGTATGGGAAAAATGAGCGTATATGCCTTAAAACAAGGCTAGGAAAAGGCAATAAGGCTGAAAACTTAGACCCATAGTGAATAGAATATATCAAGTAGTGACACGACAAGAAACACAAAGTAAAAAAGAGCAATGTAGGAAGGAAAAGTACTTCAACCCTTAGCAGGAAGATCTCTCCCCAGTGGAGTCGTCAATTCTATTATGAGTGAAAACCTCTCTATGGCCAAGGGTAAACCACAACAAAATTGTATGACTGTAGAAATCAACTTGATTCCAACATATGCTATATAAACTAATGTTCAAGATAAGAAAGAGGCCTACCTCGATCCAATGTTTGATGATGTTCCACCATTGAGCACTTCAACCCAAAGCTTTATTCCTGCAATAATTTCTTAACAAATGAACAGAGCAAGTATATAGTGATGATATAAAGGGGTTAGAACATTAGATAACATAATCCATCAATAAACATTACAAACATGCCCATGGATAATAATCATACATTTGCAATATACCAATAGGATGGGAAAGGAGTATTTCTATTAATAATGGATCAATAGAAGTGACAACATTACAAACTTCTGTGTCAGCATGGTTCGAAACCAAGAAACCAAGTTCCTTCGAACTGTGCCCCCACCACTTCAATCTTCCACCAAAGGCAAGCTCACAATAGAGAGTCAATGAGGTTCTCTCAACAATAGGGAAAGATCTTGGGGGTTGAACACTATGTTCAGACTTGAGGGACAAAGGGATGCAGACTCAATATGAAGTAATTTCTCCAAAGTAACTTTGCTCTCAAAGTTGAATGTTTTCTCCTTCTTTTTCCATAGCTCAAAATTATGCTTTTATACCTTTAGAATGAAACTGAAGGGCCGAGTCAGAATTTTTCCAATATGTGGAAGGCCAAGGATCATAGATCTTCTATCGTGACATGGAAACTCGACTTCACTTTTGTATTTTCTGGAAAAAATCTCGATGTACGCGGGTTGTAGTGGAGTAACTAGCATATACACATCTTGCATAACTGATAGGGAGCGTATATGTGGAAAAATGTATATTTTTGGCTCTGGATTCATCAAAACAGGAGGACAAGTCTACATAGGGAAATGGAAAAAGGCCCTCTGTGCAAGATATCAATGGTGAGGCAAATCTCGCTATAATAGTTCAACTTGCTGATTTTCTAAGCATTCATTGATGACGCTTACCCCCAAGTCTTTGCAATTAGATTCATCCACTAGTCTGGATAAACCTTGACCTTTAATTAATTTGGTGGGCTTTATCTCCAGGTCAAATTTGAGTATTTTGGCAATCCATCGACTCCTCCTTCCATCTATTTCTGGTTGAATGAGAATTTCCTTCACGACAGTTGAAGGGACATATGCAGTGATTTTTGAATGCATGACATAGACTCTGAAAGACTTGAGAGATTTACCCAAAGAGTAGGCTTGCTTTTCCATCATGTCATATTTTATCTCAGCATCTCTCAATGCCCGACTGAAAAAGGAGATGGGTTGCTCCAACCCTTCAACATTCCTCTGTAACAGAACAACCGCTATAGTGCCAAATGAAGCAAATGAGAAAATAAAGAAATCCTTTGAGTAATCGGGACTCATACACATGGGTGCCTCAGTCAAGGCATTATTTATCATATCAAAGGAATTTCGAGACTCAATAGTCCATTTAACTTCATTTCCCTTCCTCAATATGGTTGTTATAAGCTTTTCCATCTCAACAAAATTGGAAACAAACCTCCTCAGAAAATTAATTTTTCCCAAGAACAATTGGACTTATTTCTTAGATCTTGGGAGTGACAAGGTTTGAATTGCTTCAACTCATCTGGGATCAATCTTGACTCCTTCGACTGTTACTATGTGTCCCAAAAACTTTCCCTCCTTCATTGCAAACAAATATTTTTTGGGATTTAAGGAGAGACCAAACTTTTTTCATTTCAGGAACACCCTTCTCAAATGCTCATAGTTCTCTGTGTCATACTTGGAGAAAACTATAATGTCATCCATATAGATGACCACGAACTTGTCCCTTTCTCCGATGAAAGCTATATCCATGGCTCCCTAAAAGGTCACCCCTGTGTTCATCAATCCAAAGGTCATTTTAGCATACATGAACATACCCCAAGGAGTGGTGAAGGCCATTTTTTCTCTGTCCTTAGGAAGGATCGAGATCGGATTATAGACAAAAATCCATCAATCATGGATATCCTTGATGTGTCAGTTACCCTTTGTAATATGTGTTCCATCTTTGGCAAGGGGTAGTTGTCTTTCTTTGAGCTCCTGTTCAGGTTTCTAAAATCGACACACAATCTGATTTCCCCACTCTTCTTCCTTACCGGGACCAGGTTGGCCACCCACTCTGAATATCTCAAGGGTACGATGATTTGGGCATCCAATAGATTCTTTACCTCTCTTTCCATAATAGGCAACAACATAGGATTTATCTGTCTTAATTTACGCCTAAATCGTTTGGCCTCATCTTTTAGTGGAATCTTATGTTCAATGATAGTTGTGTCATATGTTATGAGGTCTTCATAGGTCCAAGAAAATACATCATAAAATTCCTTTAATAACTCAACATACTCGGCCCTCTTCTTTCCTGTCAAGTTGCTTGACAATTTGACAAACTTTGGCTCCTTCTCTGTGCCAATGTTGCACTTTGTTGCATCAACATCATCATTTGAGATTTTACCCTTAACTGCCACATCATTTTTGTCAAATAATATTTCCAAAGGAACCAATCCTTTTGGATGTGATTGCTGGGCAACTGAACAATATGATGGTCAACAATTTTATTCAGAAACACACCAGTATGAGGATTTATTTTGGGATCAGGATCTTGATCAATATTTATTTCTAAAAACTCATCAACTGTCTCGAGGAATATTTTGATTTCAATATCATATTCAAAAATTTTCAAATTCTTGACATTGTCAGGTATAGAGGGTTTATATCTCACTTATACATCATACCTGAGTTTAGGTGGTAGAGGAACTCTAAAATTGCTTGTTTAAATAGCCAGAGAATCAACCACAGTGTTTTCTCCTCTTAGAATAAATGATATGTTGAAAGCTAGGAAAAAACTGTCAATGAGGTCCCATACTTCATTTCTGTAACTCTTAAGCCGAGGGTGTTTGGCCTGATAAATGTTTCTGATCTGTTGGATAATCAGTTCAGTATCTCCAAACATATATATCTCTTCAATCCCCCTGTCCTTTGCAACCCTTAAGCCCAAAACAAGAGCTTCATACTCTGCCACATTATTGGTAGCTTCAAATTCTAATTTGTAAGACAGAGACGTGGTTTCCTGAGCAGGGGAAACAAAAACTACCCCAGCACCAACAACTTCTTTAGAAGAAGCTCCATTAAAGAAAATTTTCCAAATGGAGGTAATTGGAGGAGAATATTCACAGAGAACAATATGATTTCTTATTTCAAGAGGGGGCTTAGGAGCGTCAGTGAGCTGCAACAAACTAAAACCCAAATCAGAATCAAAGGCAAATATAGGATGATTGGTAGGATCAGCTTCATCATTGATAATGTAGGCCAATTGATCTTCTCTTTATAGTCTCCTAGGCTCCCCTCCAAAGACTGGAATGGTAGCATATGTGACATCCATATGCAAGGTTCCCCAAAGTCTTTTTATCCAAGATCTTGACAACAACATGCCAAACTTGGGAGGAACATCAGCCACCATGATATCCATGACCACACTTTTCATGGGTAGTTGAAACAAGGTTACCACCAGATATTTGATGACCCCAAGACATTGCACTCTCCTCGAGTCAAAATAATACAAGTCATGATAAGCCTTTGTGACTTCCAGTCCCAATTCTTCCATTACCATTTTGGGCATGAGATTATGGGAAGCCCATGAATCCATCAAATAATTGTGCAACACCTTGTCATGTATGTTAATGCATGTGTAGAAGGGAGGGGATGAATCATCTATGTCTTCTACCATAGGAACTAATATGAATGCAAGATTTTTGTCTTGGATTTTTACTGAGTTTGTGGAATGACAGGGTGGTTCAGGCTGCAACAGCTTAGAGAGGGACCTTTTGATGTCTTCGTGCTTAACTAGCTCTGCCAGGGGGACAGGTATTCTAATATTCTGAATTTCATGCTCAAAGATAAAGGAGGAAGGGGATTTCATAATTTATCTCACCTCTAGGACAGGGTCTTTGGCTATTGGCAAGGGATTCTGATATTTCTTTTCCTTAATGGTATTCACTACATGCTTAGTAGGATTCTTTGCTCTGGGAGGTTGAGCAGGGATGTCAGACTCTTCTATTTTCCTCTTGGACCAGAGGCTGTATTTACTGGGACTGGTATTGGACTTTTCTCCCTTTCTTAGCTCATTTATTTGACTGTTCATGAGGGATTCCTTGTATGTGGATTGATTCAAATGGGGAAATGGGGAGGTGTCTCCAATATAGTGAATTTCAGAGTCAAGCTCCTCTTCTTCCCTTTCCTCATCAATAACAAGGTTATTTTGAAGGGGAGTCTAGATTTTTTGATCACTTCTATCTGTGTCCCTCTGCTCCCTTGGAATAATATGAGGAGAATTTTTATTCGACCTCCTGAAGCTGCCTCTATTATCAATATTTGGGACATTCTTATAACCTTGCTTCCCTCTGAATTTCATCTTCTCCATTTCTGCAGACATGGAATTCACCATCTTGGTTATGTTGGTTATGGAGCCTAATTATCTTCTTGATTTAGAGGTCTTTTACTTTCAGCCGTGTTTATACCCCATGAAGTATTTACACCCTAGAAGTATGTACACTCTTCCACGTGGGGGAGTGAAAAGGGGGGGTACCCCCTCTGCGGGGTCTGGGGGCAAGCAGGCCCCTAGCGGGGGTTCGGGGGCAAAGCCACCGAAGAAAAAATTGCCTTGTAAAAGTATATTGCAATTTCATTGTAAATCTGGACCATTCATTATAAGGTCGTAGATCTAACGATAGATATTATGTTAGGGTTTTTTTCCCTAGAAGGCAACCCTCCTTTATGAGGGAAAAGTATTGCATCTATGTATGTTGGCGAGTATTGTATTATGAGAGAGGAGACTATGAGAGAAATACGAGGAATTTACAGTGGGTTTTGTTGTAGGTTGTATCCCTTCATTTTGCTGGATAATAATAAAGAAAGGACCTGGCAATTTCTCTGGTGGACGTATCCCACAATGAGTGAACCACATAAATCTGTGTCTCTCTTGTATTATGTATCTTCTATGTTTTGTTTCCACATTTTTTTTATTTTATTGCTCCGCGGTCCTGTTTTTCTAACAACTGGTATCAGAGTGCAAGGTAACTCGTAGGAAAAGAGGGTTCCTGGTTCGAGTGGGAGAAATGTCGGAAGATGGAAATTTTAGGGTCGATAAATTTAATGGACAAAACTACCAGTTATGGAAGATGTAGATGGAATATTATTTATATCAGAAGGATCTATTCCTACCATTGATCGGAGTAGCAAAGAAGTCGACGACCATGAAGAATGAAGAATGGGAGATTCTTGACAGAAAGGCTCTAGGAACGATACGATTGAGCCTGGCAGCGTCAGTGGCTTTCAATATCTCAAAAGAAAAGACAACGAAGGGTTTGATGGACGCGTTGGCCAAATTGTATGAAAAACCCTCGGTGTCTAATAAGGTATTTCTAATGAAGAGATTATTTAATATGAAGATGTCGGAAGGTGGGTCTGTTACAGATCATTTAAATGAATTTAATACGGTTACTAATCAACTAAGTTCTGTAAAAGTGGACTTTGATGATGAGGTTACGGCTCTTCTAATCTTGTGCTCATTGCCAAAAAGATGGAATGGCTTGGTCATGGTTGTAAGTAACTCTGTCTCTGGTTCAAATACTTTAAAATTTGATGATGTTGTTGGTGTTATCCTTAGTGAGGAAATGCGACGGAAAATCACAAGTGAGACATCAGGTAATGTGTTGAACATGGAGAACAAGGGAAGACAAAAGGATAGAGGAAAGGGCTCAGGGAATCGTGGGAATTCTAGGAAGGGCAGTGATCTGTAGGATCTTTTAATGACTATGGTTGAGTTTTAATTTTGCATGCGTTAATTATCCAATTGAGAAGCTTAATGAAAGAATGAGGAAAATAGAGGAATTATGACAGCCATATACACATATGTATATCTGAAATGAAATAATAGACAACAAACCATAACATGAGGATTGATAACGGAGTTCGGCACAATGTTGCCTACGTCTCCGGGACTTTGTCTCTGTGGGGGAGGCTTCTTTATTTCTGTTCAAAATCTCAAAAATACATTACAGAAGTTCCAATTGGCTACAAGACTGATATGGTCATGTTCTTCTAGATCTCTAGAACCCAGCAAAGAAAACGACATGCAAAATGGATGTTCGGACCTCCCAGAAATGGCCCGCAAGCGTCTACTCCTCAATAGCTTCCCTGCATAAAAATGGCTTTGGCTTGGCTTCCCTTCAGCATAACTATTCTCTGACTGTCCTCCATGGCCTCAAACATGTCTGGTTTATATAGATCTGAAGTTGGTTATCCATCCCCAACTTCCTCCCAAAATTTGGGCTCCAAAAATGCCCAATATCTCCCAAAAATGGAGAAAATCCATTAATAACAGTCTCAATATCAAATAAAATCCCAAACTATAGAAAAAAAACCCATTTGGTATGAAAATATGGGGGCATCCCCCTTCAGCGCGTGCTCTAGGTCATATGGGTGCCTCCATGTGGACATGATCCTCTGGGCGCGCTAACCTCCCTGTCTGGTTGGCTCCTGGTTCGGTGGCGCATAGGCATAGGACTGTTGGTCTAACAAATTACCCCCGTGCGCGTGCCCTATTCGGAATAGGGTATGGGTCATATGGAACCCACCCGTGGACCAAGGGCTGGTCCCTATACACAACAGTCCCACAGCGTTAAACCCCGTGCTCCTGGTTACATGGGGCGGTCATGTGGTAACGACATTTAAACCGTGGGCTGGGGTGAAGCCCCAACCCTTTCCACCTCCGACGAAACCTTAAATTTAATTCAAATACATTCTTTACCATTTACATAATAAGAAACACCGTGGCTCGGGTGGTTAGCCCGGTCCTGCCAGTCCGTTGCGCGGAGGAGAGGTTGGGGGTTCGACCCCCAGTGAAACCATATAATTTTATATAAACAACGAACCAACCACAGGGTGCCACATGGAAGCCCATGACTGGTCCACGTGGCAGCTCAACAACCAATAGAATAATTCCATGTGTCAAATGTTGGATGGTCCACATGTCTTCCACGTACCCTGCCACCGTACCTGCCCAGTCACCTGCTGACATCATCCCGTGCCACGTGTCACCCTTACAGTGGCGACACATGTCACCCATAGATTGGTCCAAATGTACCTATCATGCTCCATCACCTGCCACGTGTTGTCTTCACAAGTTGCCACGTCAGTTGTACGGTCATACGGCCTATATAGTCAGCCTGTCACGTGGCACTATACGGACTGTATAGTCATCCCCTTTTTTTGCCTGTTTGGGTTTTCAGACAGAATGAGATATCTTTCGCATACGAAGCCTGTTTGATGAAGTAAATATATGGCCAGAATCAGGAAGATGATATAGATACAATGGCGTTAGTTTCATCGGATTCCGAGCACTTTCATTTTTGAGCCTTTTTTAGCCCTGTCAAGCTTCTGGATCCGATTCTGGATCACACCTCCCCACTAAAAGACCTTTTGGTCCCCAAAAGGTTACTGACCAGTCAACAAGCTTGGGATAGGCCACCCGGCTTGCTCTCTGTCTCTGAACTCTATCCTGTGCACCTGTCTCATCAAGATCAACTGTAACACAATCATGACAACTGACAGTATATTGTTAGTCATTTGAACCCTGTTACATCTCACTGAAGCCACTATCATCCATGTAGAAAACATTACTAATGATAGCATCAAAAAGACGACTGCAAATGAGCTGATATACTTGAAATATTTGCATGACATGAACTTATCTTGGAGCAACTTATGATTGATTTTCCATTCAACAATCATTTCTTGTTCTTGCTTAAGATCGATTACTTCATTTGAAACAATTATTGGTTTGTTGCTTGATTGCACTGCCTTCTTTAATTGTTCCATTGTTTGAAGTGTTTTATTTGCTTTAACATGATGAGCATGAACCACATAATCTTGACCTGTTTTAGTGAATTGATATTGATTCTTTGTCCTGTAGAAGATTGCCTTACGATCATATAAGTACAGACTACCTAAGACCATTCCACATTCTCTTAACAGCACTACATCACATGTTACTTCGTCCACATACTTAGATGAACTTGCAAATTTGATTGTGCACCGCTTTATTATGTGCATTTGATGATGATTGCTTATCCATTTAAGTGTGTAAGGCTTATGATGTAGTTGTGTTTTTAATCCCAATTGCTTAACCAATTCTTCTGAGATTAGATTAGATTGAGATCCACTATCGATTAATGTGTCTATCTTA
>ML799391.1:174993-207763 GCA_009831015.1 Picea engelmannii
AGGTAGCAGCCTCACATTGAGTTGGTGCTCAATTGTAAATGATGTACAGAACTGAAAAAGACTACCTATCATTTCGAAGAAGAAGAGGTTTTCTCCCTTTATGGGTTTCCTCGTGAAATTTTGTCTTTGTGTGTATTTTATGTGTGACTGATGATCTTTACTCTTACTGTCCATATGTTGTATGTTTCTTGATGAAACATGAAGATTTATTAATAATTGTTAAGAAGGTATAAAATTGTTTAAGCTTATAAACAACTGATTCACCCCCCCTCTTAGTTGTATTAGTATTTCCAACATTCAGCTCCAAGAGTGGACCAACAAGCCCTAGTTAC
The DNA here is from genome assembly GCA_009831015.1 of Picea engelmannii. Classification (NCBI taxonomy): domain Eukaryota; kingdom Viridiplantae; phylum Streptophyta; class Pinopsida; order Pinales; family Pinaceae; genus Picea; species Picea engelmannii. The sequence continues at coordinate 175,326 of ML799391.1, forward strand.
TGGCCCTTTCGGGAACACCTACGAAGAACATGCAGTCTCACCTGAATCAGTTATGAGGGGGTTGCAAGATAGATATGTCTACAACCAAGGGGAATATCAAGTGGATCTAACACAAGAACAACATAGAATTCATATATCACTTATCAACTTAGATTTATTATGCACATCTACTTATCAGATCTAAAGTAGTAATGCAATCACAGTATATCAATGATAGAGAAAAAAGATCAATCACACACAACAAAAAATATATGTGGTTCACCCTCTCTCTAGGGCTACGCCCACATAACTATGCTATATTATATTTGAGTAAAGAATACAGTTCTTATATGCACTCTTAGCTAGAAGATCTTCTCTCTTCTCCCTCTTTTCTCTCCCCTCCCTGCACACCTAGCTACAGGGTTTATGTTGGCACCCAACTAAATATCTTACAATCCAAAAGGCTCTTTGTTGTTGGGAAAAACACCCTACGGACTAGCAAACTAGGATCAGACTTGCATGCAGATTTTGACCGAAAAGAAATGACTTTTTTACCTACAACCCAAGATTAAAACCCCTCTTTCACAGTAAATGCATGGTAAAGGACCACTAACCTTATTATCGGCGTTTGATGTAGATCCTTCGTTGTGCTTTGATCACTTGCTTGCACTACTCCTTCCACAGATGACCTGCACTCACGACAAAAAACAACTATGCATGCATGCTACTTCGCTACTCAAGGGTTAGAAATCAAGAATAAATTAACCAAACCATAGACAATTCATGCATTGGGACGGGAAAAGTATTCTTTTTATTACTGAAAGTGAATCAACTTACAATCAAAGCTGAGACCGGCCACCGCTCCTTGAACCTGATCCTGGGCTCCTCTTCTTCTGTCCTCCAACTGCTTTGCATTAAATCTCCTTTGGCATGAGGAAAGGCTAAAGGGTTGGGACAATGGATTATGTAAATGGGCAGAGTTTCTTCGCTATATTTTTTTCTCCTCCAAATGGTACCCCTACCCCTTCTTTTATAGGGTAGAAGGAGCTAGGGTTTTGGATGAACCCTCAGCCATGCATGGCCAGGAGTTTCAGTTAACTGATCCATATCTTTTTGTTCCATCGAAAACTTTCCTTTTTTTGTGCTTTGTTAGGTACATGCGTGTTGTAGTGAGTCAGCCAGTGTGCACACATGTGCAGTAATGGGTTAGGGCACGTGGGCCTTGACACAAGAGGATTTTCAAAGAGTTGTTCAACAGAGTTTTGGTAAAGAAGGGATATGAGTTGGCCTAATGCCAGGTAAGCATGTGTGGTGCAATTTAGGGTTATAACACTCTTATACTTAGCACTTCTCTCTCTCACAATACTCCTCTCTCAACTAACTCAATACCAACAACAACAATAACAACATTATCATACCAACCCAAATTACCAACCTGACCCAAGTCATTTATACCTTTATTTATACATTACAATATCTCACCGACAGCCTTAGGCCGAAACCTAGGTGTCAAAACCCTAGATACCAAAACCCTGGGTGTCAAAAACCCTAGGTCAACTTGACCCATATTTTTAGGGCTTCGTCAACCTGTCTTTCCTTCCTTATCACATGGTGCTCCAAAGCATCCATCTATGACCTTTTCTGCATGATGATCTGTCCACGCTCCTTCTTCCTTTCTTATCTGTCATCCCTGATTTCATCCACCAATGGCTTTCTTTCTCGGGCCTCACTCCATCTCTTCTTCTCTTTTGCTCACTTCGACCCAGTATAAGTCACTGTGTCTTCTGCAAAGTTCAATTGCTCCCTTTTCTTCCTTGATCTTCGCATGCTTCCATAACCAAGGGCCAACAAGCCCCCAACACTCACCTATGACTTGTCCCGAGGCACTTTAGATATGATCTTACTTTGATTCCTGACTACGCAGTGCGGCCTCTATTTTCTGCTCGATGCCTCCTCTTTTTCCCTTGTGTAGACTGTCTTTTCTATGTCTGGTACCCAATTTCAACTTCACTTGGTACCTAGACCCTTTTCTTTATGCTTTCACTAAGAGCTGTGAGGTAGCTGGTTGTCATAGTACAACTTCAGTCGACTCCCATTCACTAATCCTTCATTCCATTCTCCATTCAATGTTTTCAGTTGCGCAACTCCTCCTTCTGTAATATAAACAATCTTGTATGGCCCTAGCCAATGCATTCTAAACTTCCCAGGATGTTTTATGAACTTGATGTCATAGACCAGCACTAGGTCTCCTTGTTTGAATTCCTTCTTCTTGATGTGCCTATCATGATAGGCCTTCTCTCTTTCCTTCTGAACCTGTTGATGGAATCCTGCAACGAATCTATCTTCTTCCAATCAACCAACTGCGCAAGCCTCTCTTGAATATTGCCAGGGTCATCCATACTTGTAAAGGTATCAATTTGTAGGCTTGGTACCAAGTATTCCATTGGAACAACAACTTCAAGACCATATACCAACTTGAAGGGGGTCTGCATTGTCAACTTCTTGCAAGTGGTTCTATAGGCCCATAACACTATTGGTACTTTTAAATCCCAATCATATATGTTCACACAAAAAATCTTGGTTAGTGTTGTTTCCAAAATCTTGTTGAATGCTTCAACTATCCCATTTGCTTGTGGATGGTACGGTGTGCTCTTCTGATGGTGGACTGCAAATTCTTCAATCAAGGCTTCAAATGTCTTATTGATGAAATGTGTTCCTTGATCACTCATAATAATCTTTGGGCATCCAAGCCTGGTTATGATGTCATCAAATATGAAGCACGCAACTATAGTTTCACTACATTCCTTGACTGCTCTTGCTTTGGACCATCTGGTCAAGTACTCTATTGTTGAAATTATGTACCTTTCTCCTGTGTGCTTTCCTAGTGGGTTTATAGGTCCCATGAAGTCAATGGCCCATTTTTTGAATGCTTGTAGGGTCATTTGTGGTTCCAATGGAATTTCATCTCTTCTGGATGGTTTCCCAACTCTTTGGCATACATCGCAAGCTTTGGAATAGTCTTTAGCATCTCTTTGTAAGGTAGGCCACCAAACTAGCCAGCTCTAAGAACCTTCTGCACAGTTTCTTTTCCTACATAATGTCCTCCTTATGCCCTCATGAGCTTTTGTGAGGATCAATAGTCGTTTTGCTTCCATAATACACCTTCTCAATATCTCATCCGGTCCCATCTTATATAGATGTCTAGCTATAAGTGAGAAATCTAAATCACGCACCACTAGTTGTTTCTTCTGAGGAATTGTGTACTCACTAGGTTCCATTCTCATTGATAGGAACTGGACTATCTCTGTGAATTGGTCATCGATATTTCTAATGGCCAGTAGTTTTGCATCTGGTAGTGCATCTTCCAAATTAGTGGGATCTTCTTCATGGTCCAACCTTGATAAGTGGTCAGGACCTTTGTTCATTCTCCCTATCTTTAATATGATCTCAAAATCATATTCTCAAAATAGCAGCAACCATCTTCCTATCCTTCCCCCCAACACTGGCTTGTTGACTAGGTATTTCAGTGCAGAGTGATCAGTAAACATTTTAAAGTGTCTACCCAACAAGTAGTGGAGAAATTTCTACAGTGCATACACCATAGCTAATCCCTCTCTTTCAGTAGCGGTATAATTAATCTCAGTTGTAGATAGCTTCCTGCTAGCAAAGGCTAACGGGTGGTCAATATCTCCTTCTACTAGTTGTGCTAACACAAATCCTAAAGCAATGGAAGACGCATCGACATGAACATAAAATTCCTTGGTCCAATCTAGGAAAACCAGAATGGGCGCAATAACCATTTTCTTTTTCAGTGTGTCGAAGCTCTGTTGGCATTCCTTTGTTCAATTAAACTGACAATCCTTCTTCAACAATTTTTCCATGGGTGATGTAGTCTGGGCATATCGCTTAATGAAATTTATGTAATATCCTATGTGTCCCAACATAGTGCGCAGCTATTTGACTGGCATAGGAGGGGGTAGATCAACTATAATGGAGATCTTGGATGGATCTACCAGCAATCCTTTCTTGCATAAAATATGAACTAATAGCACACCAAATGGTGAAAATAAAATACATTTCTTCGGGTTCAAAGCAATTTGACACTACCTGCATTTATCCAACATTATCCTTAGACATTCAATGTGATTTTTCAACAAACTAAACACAGTCCAGTCATCAAAATATGATTCTAGAAATTTATGCAAAAATTCTTTGAATTCTTCGACCACCACCCTGGAAAATATGGTTGGGGCATTCTTCAATCCGAGTGGCATCACTGTATATTGGTAGGATCCCCATCCTGTTGCAAATGTGGTCTTATGGCGGTCTTCCTTGGCAATTTAGATCTGATGGTATCCTGAAAATCCATCTGTAAAAGAATATACTTCCTGGCCTCCCACATTATCTAACACTTCGTTAGTGAATGGTGTAGGGAAGGGTTTGTGAAAACAAGCATCATTCATCTTCCTAAGATCTACGCATATCCTGATCTCTCTTGTTTTCTTGTCTTGCACCACCATAGTGATAATCCACTCTAACTCTTCGACAGGTTCTATAATCCTTGCTTCCAGCATTATGTCAAGCTCAATCTTCACTTTCTCCTTGTATATCGGGTTTAGTCTATAGGGTCTCTGTTTGAATGGTCTTGCATACGGTTTCAAAGGGATCCTCATCTCACCCATAGGCCCTTTGATTCCCTTCATATTAGTGAACTTGGTTGGAAACAAGTCCTGATAATCATGCAGTAATTCTGTAATTTTATCAATGGTAGCAGCATCCCAATAATCTCCCACGTTTGCAAACTTTGGTGTGTGCTCTGTTCCAATATTGACTTTCTTGATTTTGATTGGTTTTCCAATGAATGGAATCTCAACTCTTGGTCCTTAAAAATATCTCTGGCCCTCTGTTTATGTGATTTTCACCTTCCTCAGATCATCGTCTTCATCAACATTGATGTTGTAACAACCCTGCAATTTCTGGAGAGGGGCAGTCCATTCCTCCTCTTCCTGTTCTAAGGGAAGGATGGATACCTCCTCAAATACTTTCTATCTCACAATCTGTAATGCTTGATCTACTAATGGATATGGAATTTCAAATAAGAAGGTGGTTACAAAGTTCTGAGTCATACCTTGCCAATCTGTAGTGATGAGGCGCAACTCTACTTGAAGGTACCAATTGATAGTTGTCGTGTCCAATGTGTTGATGAATTTGTGTACCCACTGTTCTTGAGGTATGTGACTCCAGGATTCCTCACAACATTGCACATGGTACTTTGGGAAGCTTCACAGCCTTCTACTTGTGCTGAGAACCACGCTTTCATCAAAGTACGACATTGTGTCCATTTTGTGATTTTACTTTTGTGCATCCCCCACCATCTTGCTGGTGTGGATTTCAAGGCCTCATCCATTGCCAACAACCTCTGTTATGTTGGTACACTTTTTTCAAGGTCCTACAAGAAGGTTTCCAAAGGATTTAGACCATCAAAGGTGGGTAAGTTACTTATTGTTGTGTTGATCCAACGAACTTATCTGGTTAATCTAGCATATCTCCTTGTATAGACTTCATACATCTAGTTTTGGCAGTTCTCCAGTTCTTCTTCTAAGTCCAATGAGCACACGTTGTCACTTCGCCGGCTTAGATTCCCATCGGTTGTAGGATTAATATAATCCTGCTATCTGGTTGATAGTTTATATATGTTTTCTAGTGCACATGCATGATCTTCTTCTCTGATAGGCTATATGTATCATTGACCTTCATCTGGATCTAAAGGTGCAATGACCCTAAGTCCATCTCCTTCAAAAATCATACGTCTTTTATTTAATTCAACAATAGTAGAGTTATTGAAGGCTCAATCAATTCCTAACAGTGCAGGGTAAGGGAAACTGTCATCAACTATTTCAATTACCTTGAAATCTACAAATGTTCTTACTCCATCGATGTCGATAGGGACATGTTCCAATCTACCAAAAGGGATTACAACTTGTTTATTAGCCATCCTAAGCTTGATAGGGTAATATATCAACTTCGGTTTTCCCATCTGTGCCTAGGTTTGCTTCGTCATGACATTGACCTCCGACCCTAAGTCAAGGACGACATACTCTATCTCATACTCTCCTATTTGAGCATTCAAATGTAATTCCTTATTTGTCCTTCTCTTCTTACCGATTTGGTGTACTTCCCTATTCAGTAAGGGATCTATCTTTCCTTGCTCATATTGTCTGATTAAATTCTGTAATTCTTGTACAATGCTTTCATCTCGAATCAACTTAATACAAGTATGTAAAAAGTCCATGAGCTTGCTTACCTCTTTTCCTTCTCTTGGAGAAGAAGAGTGATAAAATGCATGAGGAATTACATACTCTCTTACTTTTGGTTTTGTCTTCAATGAAGAACCTTGGTCTCCTTTGAAATTTTCTCTTGCTTCCTCAAATATTTGTCTTTCTTTCTTTGCATCAAAAGTTTGGGTCTTCTCTGTAGATTTCCTAATTCCTGAATCTTTTATAGTCTTCCCTTGTGTCAGTCTGTCTTCTCCTGTAACAACGCCTCCTCTAGTTATAATAGCAACTCTAGGGTCTTCTCTGCGAGGTTCAACATAGATCAGTTTCACTTGCGGGTTCTGTTGAGGTCCTCGTCTTTCCTGAAGCTTAGCTAGCACCATCGAACAATGTTCTATAACATGCTCAAACGATCTGCAGTACCTGCAAGTGGTACAAGGGTTCTGACAATCCCTTGCAAGGTGTCCTGGCTGTGCATAGTTATAACAGATAATCAGTCCTCAGCCTTGACTCAATCCTCCTCCTCGTTCGCTTCCTCTGAATCCACCATGAGGGTTGAAGTTTCCTCTTCCTGGAGAGTTATATTGCGTAGTGTTTCCTTCTTGTTGTACATCGCCTTGAATATTATATATGTCTCTCATCCTTTCATGCATGAGATCGTAAGCCCTACAATCCCTATCATCATGTCCTATGAACTTACAGAATGTGCAGTACAAATTTGTAGGTGTCTGAACATACTTTTTCATATAATAGCACTCACCAGGGTGATGTCTATTTATGCATACCTCGCACCAAAGTAAGGTGACTTGCTTCAACGGGCTCAGAGCTCCAGAAGATAAGTATTCATTGAATAGGGGAAAATGTTCCTTGTCATGGCCTTTTGATTTGCATTTGACACACTAGATGTCTTCTCTTTTATCTTTTCCCTCATCTTTATTCATATCTTCGACCTGTAGACACAAACTAGTTAGCTGACTTAGGATATGACTCATACCTGAGTTGGATTCTCCCATAGGTGTTGATTCTAGCTTCATGGTGATCTCCACTACCCTAGCCTATGAAGCAATCTTCTGTTGCATCAGGGGAAATCTGATGTGGGATAGAAGGGAAGCAATGAACCATTCCTTTTTTTGTTCGTATGGGATTTGAAAAGTTAATCAGCTTGTTAAGGTCTTGAATCTCTGATCAAACTCCCAGACAGGTTCATCCACCTTCTTTTTGATCTCTTTAAGCTTTGTGATACATTGGGATTCTGACTTAGGTTTCTTGAATTCTGCAATCAATGCGTTCTTGAACTAATTCAATGGCTTAGGCTATGCAAGTCCTTGGACAAGTTTCATGTACCAACTCAGTGCGCGGTCCCTTAGAGTGGTATTGAACTGAGTTCTTTTGATAGCTTCATCTATGAATTTCTTAATGTTCCATATGGATTCACATAGGAACCAGTTTTGATCATGATATTCAGATCCATCTCCCCTAAATATAGGGAGTCTCATCTCATCTTCCATAGATCTTCCTAGGGTTCTTGACTAAATATGTGGTGGACTACTATTGATAGTTTTCTGGATGCTCTGGTGACTTGTATTACTCTGGTTTCTTAATACTGAATCAATAGGAAGGATAACAGTACTTACTTCGATGGTCTGCTCAGTTTATGAGGTTTCAGGTTCTCCTCGATGAAGCTCTGCATATTTTTCTTCCTCTTCCCTACGGGGTTCTGAATGTTCTTCGTCTGTCAGATCTACCTCTTCTCCACTTTAGAAACCCTCCTCCTTGTAGTTCTTCTTAAACAAGTTTTCAAGGTGGACTTCTCAAAACACTCTCCCACTTCACATATGTCCAGCTTCTGTGTCGCTGTCGCTATCCAAATTTTTGAACATTAGCCTTTATTGATCCAACCAATCTATTGTATCCTCAAGATGTTCTTCTCATGAAATAGCATCTTGATTCTCAGCTTCAGAAAATGAAAAAATTTCCCTTGAGGTCCCTTGAAAAAATATCTCTAGGCTTGGCTATACGATTCTACTCTATCAACAACAAACTCTATGATGTACCCTCGAATGGTACTATCAAACCAGTGGTATACTGCTCATGAAATAGTGTTATCTTTTCTTTTGACCTTCTTGATAAGCTCCAACGTCCAAACCACAGGAAGTCTAGATCGGATCTTGAACTAGGTATCTTCTAATCTAGCTATCCACTCATATATCTCTTGGTGGATTCCTCCAAAGAAGATCTCATGTATATCGGTGAAGATATATTTCTCCAACCATTCCTTTGAACTAAGATTAGGGTTCTTGTTCTCATCTTCAGTGAAGTCCTTCTCTTGATCTTCTATCCACTTCTCAAACTTTGTCTTCGATGGAAACCACCTTGACATTCCCTCAAGAATATTCATTTCCCGACAACGAAACTATTTGTTGGCATAGGGGCAGACCAGGGTTTAGCTCTAAGAGCACACCAACAAGACCTAACTAATGGCCCTTTTGGAAACACCTGCAAAGAAGATGCAGTCTCACCTGAAGCAGTTATGAGGGGGTTGTAGGACAGAGATGTCTACAACCAAGGGGAATATCAAGTGGATCTAACACAAGAACAACATAGCATTCATATACTTATCAAATCTACTTATCATATCTACTTATCAAATCTAAAGAAGTAATGCAATCATAGTATATCAATGATAGAGACTAAAGATCAATCATACACAACACAAAATATATGTGGTTCACCCTCTCTCTAGGGCTACGTCCACAAAACTCTATTATATTATATTTGAGTAAAGAATACAGTTCTTATCTACACTCTTAGCTAGCATATATTCTCTCTTCTCCTTCTTTTCTCTCCCCTCCAAGCACACCTAGCTATAGGGTTGATCTCTGCACCCAGCTGAAGATATTACAATCCAGAAGGCTCTTGTACTCAGTAATTCTCTCTCTCACAGTAATCCTCTCTCAACTAACTCAATACCAATAGCAACAATAACAACATTATCATACCAACCTAAATTACCAAGTCGACCTAGGTCCTTTAGACCTTTATTTATACATTACAATAGCTCACCAACAACCTTAGGCCGAATCCTAGGTGTCAAAACCCTAGATACCAAAACCCTAGGTGTCAAAAACCCTAGGTTAACTTGACCCATATTTTCAGGGCTTCGCCAGCCTATCTTTCCTTCCTTCTCGTGTGGTGCTCCAAAGCATCCATCCGTGGATTTTTTCACTTGTTGAGTTGTCCACACTCCTTCTTCCTTTCTTATATGTCATCCCCAATTTCCTCATCCAACGAATTGATTTCTTAGGATTCGCTCCATCTCTTCTTCTCTTTTTCTCACTTCAACCCAGTATCATTCACTGTGTCTTCCGCGAAGTTCGCTTGCTCCATTTTCTTCCTTGATCTTCGCATACTTCCATAACCAAGGGTCAACATAGACTAAGACTGATCCTCTGGGAGGAAAGGGAAGCAGTAGAGGATTCAAAGAAAAGGCCAAAGGGCCTAAAGTAAAAGAGGTTTCTCCATCTGTAGCAACAACAACAGGATGAGGAACGGTAAAGCCCGAGGTGGGAAAGTCTTTAGACGTGATGGGTCTAAACCATGTTACAATTTTAGGAGAGAGAGGAGTGACAAGGGTTTCTCCCTCCAATCCCAGACTAGGAGGGGAAAACTCAACAGCTACACTCCCAAAATTTAAAGTTCGGGAAACTCCAATAGAAGGTATAACAAGGGAATGAGAAGCACAAATTGGCGTTTCTAAAGAAGGATAGTGGAAATTATCAGAAATACCTGGTTCAACAGTAGAAGTACCTTCTTAGAGGGCCTTTCCCTTTCTAACAATTTTCTCTGGGTCAGCTTCAAGTGTTTCTAAAGGAAGCTATGGAGTAGACCTCGTGTGTCTACTTCTAGAAGCCACAACTGAAACAATGGAGTCACCTCTAGATTGTGGCAGAGGTAAGACCAATACCCATTAGTTTGTATGTCACAATGAATGAATTTAAGGGTGGTCTAATGGACATAGTCTCAAGATTATATTTCTTTAAATCAGAAAACTGGGTTGGCATACATAGACAAGTGAGGTCTTAGTCTAACTTCAGTCGGTGATTTGTTGCATAGTGGTGAGTAGGGGGAAGAACCTAAAGAAGACGAAGTGGTCTATTGTGGACGTTTGGTCTTTCAGCAACCAAAGGAGAAGAGAACCTGAAAGACAAGATATTTTTGGCTTAGAGCTACAAGGAACTAAATGAAATTATCATGAACTGAAATCAATCATACATCACAATTCAATGGTAATCGCCCGACTGGATCGTCTATGCCTGGGTCATTTAGTGTTGGAAGGAAAGCAACATAGGGAACTGATTAAAACCGACAGCGGTGTCACTGTGATCAAACATACATCACACAAACACAACTATCCTCAACTATATCTTCCATGCCTAAGTGTTCTAATACAGTCATTACAAAGATATGAAAAGGAAACTGACTTTCATTAGACAAGAAGTCTCAAATACATAACATAACTAGAGAACCAGAGGATTTTACTAAAGATTTACAGTTGGGAGCTCTGCTCAACCATCGACACCTGCAAAATACAAAACATGAGTATATATACTCTGAATTGCTAATGTCCCCTAGGGATGTAATTGGACCCCTCCATTCAAATCTTTGTGTTTCTTCTCCTTCTATTAGACTGCACAGGCTTTCCTTTGTTAGACAAAAATCTAAGACAGTATGGGTTTTGCAGGAAAATATTATGATAGGGTGACCTTGGGCTGACAGCCCGCCTCCATGACCGGTGCTTCCATGCTTCCTATTTATGGTTGAAACGAGGTTTCAGCCACCTTCATTGGCTTCATTAACTTCCCTTATTGGGATCAAGATGAGCCCAGACGTCCATGAATTTTCTTAGGCAACGCTCCTGACTTGTTGAGTTAAACTTGGCACCTTGAAACCATGTTGTCTTCCTCTGTTGTTAATGTTATCACTCCAAGAAACTCCTTGGATTTGTAGGCTAAGAATGCTTGGTAACTTAAGAAATTGATAAGAAAAGTATGCGGATCAATGGGATAAATCAAGGGCTTAATGAGAAGAACAACTTATCATGCATCCAAATGAGCCAGTGCTTTTAGAAACCAATAATCAGATACAGTAATTGAAATGGGATATGAAGAACACTATTCTAGATAACCAAGTACATTAACATGCAGGGTCATACAAGATAGAAAGAGATCATTTAATTCAAATTTATGAGCTAAATAAGAATATGACTGTTCTTAATAGTTGAGCTAAATTGAATCAAATTACAGAGCAATGTAACACATGAGAAAATATGACAATGGTAGCAAAAGAAGATTGTCATTCATATCAAGATAAGAGTCTTAGTACATATGCCAAAAAATGTCTCCAGAATTGAACCCCCTAAACTCTTAGAAAAGCTAGGCATTTATAGCCTTCTACAATCAGTTTTCAGATCCTAAAACAATGGATCTGATAATCTAAAAACAGTAAGCAAAAACTGTATTTACAAAAAGATAGGGATAGGCCCTCAGAATAAGGATGATCCCTATGTGTTGGTCCTTTGAATGTGTTGAACAGTTGATGAAGTGGAGATCAACATTCCAAGGCTCCTTAGCTTGATATCATGAAGATAGAATTCGAATTGGGTGATGTGCTTGTTCATCCCTAATATTTTGCCTTAAAAATTGACAAAAACTTAGTCAAAAAACTCCTTTTTGACTTCCCTTTCCAAACTAGATGTTAAGTTAGACTTGATAATTCAACACCTATCTGTTTGAAATGGTTTCAAATCATTCTAACCCAAAAAATCCTGATCTAGGCGAAAATTTGGCTATTCTGTCCGTGACAGGCTTTCACCAGCTAATTTACCTGAAAATATGTTCCTTAGCTGGTGAAAGGCGGAGCTTTCACCAGCTAACTAGTTATAATTTTGCCTTCTGCGCTGGTGAAAGCGTGGATTTTTTCAAAATCAAATTTCTCAGTCATGGAGAGTCTTTTTTGCATGCTTAAATAGTCGATCGGCATCTACAAATCCTAAGCTTTCCAATGGTGCTTTCAAATCTGCATTTGGAGCCCGGGAAGCTAGTAAAATGTTCCCTATAATATTAGGCATCATTCTTTCAAAAATGCCAGTGCATTTTTTATTGCTAACATCTGGCTCCAACTGGGATGGAAACCTCCCTGCGAGGTCTCGAAGAACCTGGCAGACCTTGTGCCTTTAGTATTGGGCATGGAGTCATTCAGCGTTTTCGTTCCCAACAATCTTTATAGCCTGCATTTATGTCTTTGGCTATTTACAAGATCCCTTAAAATTATGTTTCTACTCTGTTTCGGTGGTTAATGAGCACACACAGGCTCGCCTAAACCACAGAAAACAAAAACTTACCCAAAAATCAAAATTTGATGAATCTTGATTACCTGCAAGAGTACAAAGACCTCAGGGCTTGCTCGACGAAGCTCCTCTCTCTGTTTACTTGTAATCTCCTCCTGATGGGTTTCATCTTACAACTCTCCTTCCATAGAAGTGGCAATTTGAGCAAGGGCATCTAATCCAAGTGGTCTAGCTGATGGGAATGCTTTTTCCTTCAACTGCAATCTGAGAAGTCTGAGTTTTTTATAAAAAGATGTATTCTCTTTCAACAGCTGATTTATCTTGTAGGTTCAGCAGATGACTGTGCTATCTCTGGAGGTTCCTACTCCTCTAGAGGGGTAGGAGTAGGGAGATCAAGATATTGTTCACCCTCTGCAGGTTGCTGCTGTGTACAAAGTTTATTTAGCTGCTCTGTTTCTAGATCTGAGTCAGAGTAAGGTAAATTAAGAATATTACCCTTTGCAGGTGCATCTTTTGCCTTGTCAAATGCCAACTTTCTCTTAGATCTCTTCCTTTTAGACGAAGAGGGTTGCTCTTGCTGTGGTAGAAGAGAAATGGCTCTTATCTTCCTCTGACTGCTTTGACACATCTTAGAAGCAACATCAATACTCTACAAAAGATCAGAGTTTGCTCCTAAGCATTTAAAAAAAAACTAAACCATGTCAATCGCAATAGAAACAGGAGTCAGCCAAAAACATACTATTATGAAAATATACATCCATAAATTTCAATAACCATATCATGTACCATAGGAGGATCCATATCCACCAATGGGGTGATTGCTCATAGTGGATGAAGGATAAAAAGAATTTGAATTTTGGGCATAAGAACCATAACCAACATCAACATTGTGTGTAATTTTCTTATGACCTCCAACCATGAAATTTTGAATAAGATGTTGTGTTGTTTGAACTTGGGTATTAGTTCCCTTAATTTCTACAGTGATCTCACTAGGAACACCTCTAATTTCCTTAATAGTGATTGTAGCTCCACTAGCACGACGCATGTACCCAATATTTGTTCCTTCAACTCCAATTACATCATCTGCATATGAGAGGGGTATCTGGACCTTTTGTATCACCTGAGTGATGACTGGTGCAGCTAGAGGTGCATGTAAAGAAGATCTCAATACCACAGGTCCCAGATCTTTGCCATAAATAGATAAGCCACGGTGATGAAACTGTGATTCAATCTAAGTATCCCGAGGATGATAGAATGAATCATGCTTGAATGTTGAAGTCAAGCCTATGCCCAGTCTAGCATGGGATGTATTTGAAAGAAGTGGCACTTCTGTCTTTCCCCATGTTGGTGCCAAATCTTGTGCATCACTTGCGGAATGTTGCTAATTATGTTCAAATAATGGAAGAATGCTGCGATCAAAAAAAAATTGTGAAGGTGACCAGCAACCATCTCTAGTGCTTTCTGAACCTTGGGTGCTTCACCCTGGATTTCTACAATTCGATCTTCAGGCAAAGCACAATGTGACAATTCATCTACTGGAAGCACCCGCACGGTGGCAGCAGATGTTTCTTGAATCGATTTTATTGTTGAGCCTTGCTTTCCAATTAGACTTCCTTCTTGTGATGCTGCAACCAAGAATTGAGTTGTAATTACTCTGGAGCCTGATGATGGCTGATTTGCATTATCACCTTCAGAATCCTCAATTCCTGCAACATGCTTGTGCACTCTGTATTGTCGATTCCATGCTTTAACATTTTTCGGACTGATATACCTCCAATTATGTCAAACGTCTCAGAACATGAGTTATCCCCAATCATAGGGCATTTGCGCCTGAATTTGTCAAACCTCCGCATGATATACTTGCAACATTTGACAACTGACACCTGTAAGTAATTGAACACCTGCACATAGAGTTAGGCTCGGCGTGAGACACCCGAATCTCGACAAACAACTGAATGTCAAAATCTGCTCCTAAGAGCATGATCTTATGGCACTAACGATTTTGGAAAATAGCTTGTTTCATGACTTGAATCATGGCTCGATTAGCGACCAGATATCTTTGACCTGTCAGACATTCCAAAACGTAGAGATTTTTACCACGCTTAGGACACGTGCAGTCATTTTTAGTTTTATCTTGGGGTTTGAATCAATGTTGTCAATGATCTGGCAACCAAGGTTAGGAGTCCTTTATCTTCACGCCTTTGACAAATGACACGACAAGGTGCCTTGAAGCCACTTCTTCGGATAAAAAAAAATGTTGAAAACTCTTCAGTATTATATCCTGCAACAGTCACCCCTTGTGTCTCCAGGTATTTAAGAGTTCTTGGAATGTCCAATATTGACTTGACACCAGCACAGAAAATAGCCACTGGAGTTCTTCCAGATAGATCATGTGCTCTCTCTGTATGCAAAGAAAATTGACTCTGCTCCTGAGATACCTTCTTTGAATGCACTTGTCCTGCTGACTTGATTGCACTTGCTGAGTGATTTTGACCTTTCTTACGTTTCCTCCTCTTTTTCCTTTCCAAACAAGATGGGAAGTACCAGTTACTTTCTGGTACACCTGAAGTGGTGGATTCAAACAATATGTGTGATATCCATTATCACAACCGTCACAAAGGATAATATCTTCATCGTGCTCATCAATCAAGCAAATTCTACAGAGACAAGAAGGGCAGAACCATGTCGGTGGAGGGACACTTGCTAATGGAGGGCTCAAGCATCTTAAATGATAAAATTTATAGAGGCAATTTTCATTACTACATTCTGTAAGATGATCATCGTCCTTTTTTTCCAGTCGAACAGATTTTGCACAATTTTGCAATTAATTGTTTATCATCATGTTCTGCTTCTTTCCTGCTAGTATGAGGCATTGTCTCAGCTCCACTCTTATGAAAATCAAACCCTTCATCTCACTGAATTTCAATCACCTCTCCATCAATATTAGCTCCAGCCTCTTTCCTATTACATTCAATCCCTACTTTGTAATGCTCTGGTTCACCATTTTATCCAGTGCTATGCACTTCCATCTGCCCACTTTGCAGTTTAGACACCACACAATTTTGGAGCGACATGTCCATGCACTCATTAACCATATTGTCTGATTCAATTATTTTTTTCTTTCAAACGTTTTGCCATGCACCCCAGCACAACCACTTTTGGAGGAACAACTGACTTTGCTTGTCCCTTTTCAACAATGCTTTTTCTGCTTTCACCAGCTAACTCGCCTTATGATTCGCTGGTTAGCTGGTGAAAGCACTACCTTTCACCAACTAACTGGTTGTAAAATTGTCCTGTGCGTTGATGAAAGCTTTGCCTTAGTCCAAAATGAACTTTCATCTCCAAAACTGTGATTCCATCAAAAACTCAATATGTCTATGCTTATTTAACAATAATTGAAATCGATCTACATGTTCGTAGGATGAGCTTATTTTTCTGTCTACTCCTACATCTAACTAGCTCTGCCATTGGTTAAGTGAATGTTGATTTCCATAGTAGCCATTCAAGAAATTTGAATACTGAAGATATCTCATCTTTATCGTCGATCAACAAATGGTGTTTGACATGAATCAACAATAAACAGAAGTCTTTCAGGAAACCATACTTACCTGGAAACAATGACAAGCTAAGGAAATCTGAAATCTTCAGATTCTTTGAAAAATATATGTCCATGAAAGCTGCTACTGGATCTTTAAAAGGAAGATAAGTAACATGCTGCTCCTCAGAAAACAACTACCCATCTATGGCAGCCTCCTTCTCAGCCATGATTGTTCCTCCACAAGAAGACTGATCATCTTCTTGTGCTTTTGAGATCAACTCATGATCGTCAAAAACTACAATTTCATTATCAGAATAATGCTGACAAGAGGATAACAAAACAGGATTTCCATCACATGGATTAGGCTCAACTAAGAACATATAATTTATTATACAATCATCATTCATCATAGGCTCTTCTTGATTTACAAATTGATCATAAGCTTCACAAGCATACCTGTCTCTAGAATATTCTGCCAATGTTGACGAATTCAGATGCGAATCTAAAATAAGCTCATATGCTTTCTGTTGTTCTAAATTTGCTTCATACTCATTACCTCCCTGCTCAAAATCTGAACCATACTGACATTGTTTTTTCTCATGTGCAAGCAGATTGTCAAAGTCAACCCGCTGTTGGATCCTCCTGGAAGCACGGATATTCTCCTCCACCTCTTGGGCATCTTCAAACAACTGGGTTAAGGATGGAGACTTTTGTTCTAGCAGAAGAAGGACAAGTTCATTATGCTAATCCATAAGATAGTATACCATGGCAACAATCTTAGTAGGCCGAATCTCCAATGGGATGCCATAATAAACACAGTAAAACCTTCTATTGAAAACAAGCAAGGCTTCATCCTGCTCTCATTTCAAAGCATAGAAATCAGCGAGGTAAGAATATAAAGATTTGTATTCACCCCAATACTTCAGGAAGGCATTAGAGAACTCAATCCAAGAGCCAATTGAATCAACTCTCAGACCCTTAAACCATGTAGCAGCATCTTTGATCAAAGATTTCAAAAACATTATCATGATCACATCTTCATGCGCAATTGAAAAAAAATCAACAAAATCCAAAAAGGATTCTGTGTGTCCCTCAGCTGAAGCTTGATTCTCTCCAGAAAACAAAGGGAGATATTCATAACAGTCAAAAGGATAAGGATGAAGAAGATGGGGTAGTTGTAAAGGTTTGAACATCTTCATTCGGATCTTAACTTGAAAAGTTGTGCGCTGATCATGAGAGATGGTAAGTTGTTGATCAGGTTCAGAAATTATGGCTAGAGGGGCTGAGATCTGGACAGATTTTAAAACAATTTCGATCTTTTCATGGTCATATGGCTGATCAGATTCTAAAGGAAAATAAATACGGTGGTCATCTTTACGAATGGGCTGAGGTAAGACTATCGAATCTACATCTATAATGCAGGGCTGTAGGATTTCTTCTTCTAAAGACGGATATATACAAGAAGGATGATGATTTTCTGAATATACAAAGCAGAAAATAATTATCTTTACATGCGAAGGGAAAAGAATGAAAGAGGTAATAAAGAACAACAATAGTTCATGAAGCAAGCCAGTGAACTGATACCTGGATTTTGATTTGAGCCTCTTCATCTTTTATCAACAGGATCCTCCCCAGTGGAGTCTTTGAACGTGGAGTCGCCAAATAGATGCTTACAACCAATATAATGCTCAGCCTTTGTCTATCATCAAAATCTAAAACTATGTCGTCTCCCAGGGAATCTTGCATCATTCTCCGTTCCCCGACAACGACGCCAATTTGTTATCACTCCAAGAAACTCCTTAGGGTTGTAGGCTAAGAATGCTTGGTAACTTAAGAAATTGATAAGAAAATTATGTGGATCAATGGGATAACTCAAGGGCTTAATGAGAAGAACAACTTATCATGCATCCAAATGAGCCAGTGCTTTTAGAAACCAATAATCAGATACAGTAATTGAAATGGGATATGAAGAACACTATTCTAGATAACCAAGTACATTAACATACAGGGTCATACAAGATAGCAAGAGATCATTCAATTCAAATTTATGAGCTAAATAAGAAGATGACAGTTCTTAATAGCTGAGCTAAATTGAATCAAATTACAGAGCAATGTAACATATGAGAAAATCTGACAATGGTAGCAAAAGAAGACTGTCATTCATATCAAGATAAGAGTCTTAGTACATATGCAAAAAAATGTCTCCAGAATTGAACCCCCTAAACTCTTATAAAAGCTAGGCATTTATAGCCTTCTACAGTCAGTTTTTAGATCCTGGATCTGATAATCTAAAAACAATAAGCAAAAACTGTATTTACAAAAAGATAGGGATAGGCCCTCAGAATAAGGATGATCCCTATGTGCTGGTCCTTTGAATGTGTTGAACAGTTGATGAAGTGGAGATCAGCCTTCCAAGGCTCCTTAGCTTGATATCATGAAATTAGAATTCGAATTGGGTGATGTGCTTGTTCATCCCTGATATTTTGCCTTAAAAATTGACAAAAACTTAGTCAAAAAACTCCTTTTTGACTTCCCTTTCCAAACTAGCTGTTAAGTTAGACTTGATAATTCAACACCTGTCTGTTTGAAATGGTTTCAAATCATTCTAACCCAAAAAATCCTGATATGGGCGAAAATTTGGATATTCTGGCTATGACAGGCTTTCACCAGCTAATTTACCCGAAAATCCGCTCCTTAGCTGGTGAAAGGCGGAGCTTTCACCAGCTAACTAGTTATAATTCTGCCTTCTGATCTGTTGAAAGCGCGGATTTTTTCAAAATCAAATTTCTCAGTCATGGAGAGTCTGTTTCGCATGCTTAAATAGTCGATCGACATCTAAAAATCCTAAGCTTTCCAATGGTGCTTTCAAATCTGCATTTGGAGCCCGAAAAGCTAGTCAAATTTTCCCTACAAGATTAGGAATCATTCTTTAAAAAATGCCAGTGCATTTTTTATCGCTAACAGTTACTACAAATTATATTGACCCCTTTGGCATGTCTCTTTTGAACTACCCCATGTGACTATGGGCCGTGACCTCACACTTTTCCAGCATGATGTTTCAGGGTTTCTCATTTCGGGAGTTTTCATCCCATCTTGGCTTCAATATTGTGATGCCCGAAATTGCAAAACGGTCGTTGAGATTGATGGTCAGATTCGCTTCAAAATAGACAGCCATGATCGTTCCCTTGACAATACGAAATGTCGACTATGTGATGAGCACTATCCCATTTTCCCAGACCTACTTCCTTTGTGATTGAATGCTAGGACCATGGGCCCAATTTCTAGAATCTTTCACGATTTGGTGTTTCGGGAGAAAGAGATGTTACTCTTGGGAAACCTCCAATTCGTGAAATCATGAAATTGAGATTTCTCATTTCAGGGCTTTGGGTTATGGGTGCACTTGTCGACAAGAACCCCGAACTCTTGATTCCCAAAATCACTGAACTCAAATCAACGACCCTCTGCTTCTCACAAATGGATGGCCTAGATATTCCCCTTCGCAATGGGATTCTGTGATCCTTGATGCATAATCTCTCAACATTTGAAATCTCGATTCCCGTGCTCGCTTGATTCCATATAAGACCACTCTCAGAGATGCAGCCTACAATAATGAAGACTTGGACGACACGACTAGGAATTGGGAAAAAACAAAGACTCGGTAATAGAGGCAAAAAGAGAAGTAATCGGCCATAGGGGGAACATAAAATCTCGGGTTCGATATCTCTTAGGAAAATTTGGACAAGAAAAACCAGTCAACCAAAGGATGAAAGAAAACAACAAAGGAAAATATATGCTAGGAGGAGAAATCTATGATCGGGTCTACAAAAAGGGGAGGAAAAGACAGGCAAAATCACAGACCTAGGCCAAAATCACCATCCAACAAAACATGACAAGCTTAATCGCTAACAAGTCGCACCATCATTTTTTAGACTGAAGTGTAATTTCCAATAAGAAAATGTTCCCCAAGGGAGAATAAAAGTAGTCTTGTGTTGATCTGCTGGTAAAATATGAATTTGATTATAGCTAGAGAAACCGTCCATCAAGGATAAGATTTCACTCCCAGCACAGTCGTTGATGATTTGGTCAACGAAAGGGGTTGGATAATTGTCCTTAGGACAAGCTTTATTTATATCCCTATAATCTACACAAACACAAATCGTTCCTTGTTTCTTATTTACTAGAACAAGATTGGATACCTAATTAGTCAAAGCCATGGGATAGACAAATCATGCTTTAATAAGTTTTTCAACCTCAAGCTTGACAGCAACAACTTTATGTGGATGCACTGGACGAGGTCTCTGTCGAACGTGTTTAGTGTCTAGATATGTCTTAATCTCATGCACAATGATATCGGGATCAATGCCTGACATTTCTTCATAACTCCAGGAAAAAACATCACGAAACTCTTGGAAAAGGGATTTATAAGTGTGAACCTCATCCGTAGAACATGAGGCCCCGATATTAACATTCTCCATGACTCTGGGTTTAATTTATATGTCAAGAGGAATGATAGGTGAAATGTTACTCAGGTTCCTTTCATACAAAACATCATGTGTCGACTCAGGGACAAAAGAAATAACAACAATGGTCAACGGAGCCAAAATCCGTTAGCATCTCTCTATGGTATCACATTCTAGGAAGAGAATGGAATGATGATTCCCATCATCCCATGGATTTTATTCCATAGACATGACTGACATGATCATCTCATCAGTAGGAAAGATCACGTGAAACAGATCAGGAGATGAATCGCAGAAAGAAGGAGGAGAGCAGGTTTCCGATTGAATAACTTGATAAGCGGATTCAACTAGACATAAGGGAATTTGGTTGCCATAACGAGGATGATCACCAGGGATAGGTACTATTCATAGGTCATATGACTTAGGGGTTTCACGAGAAGTGGTGGATATCATGTTAATAGAGGCAACAAAAGGAGGGGAAATATCAGGTGGTGGGATTGGAAATGTACCCATCAAAGTTGAATCTTTTAAAAGACCCACGCTGACATTCTCATAACTGGGGGGTGTCTTCAAGATAAAAGTTACGTTGCTAGTACGGGAATCAGAATTAAATAAGTCCAATTGGTCAACAGTAATGACCTTTCCTTGGTGAGGGAAACGTAACACACAGAAAAGGGTAGACACAACTGCATGCATGGAAACAATCCAGCTATGACCAAGTAAAACGTTATAATCAAGAGGTGCATCAAAGACCTCAACCTCGACATTGACCAATTTAACTTCCAACGTAATAGACAATGAAGGAAGAACATTGTAAGGTTTAAAACCTATACAATTTAAAGACTTGAGAGTATTGTGTGACTCAGTAAGGGAAGGAGAGCCAATATCTTTCCAACAAGTAACGAACATAACACAAGTCAAGGCTCCTTCATCAATAACGGTTCTACATATATTCTTGTTTTCAGAAAAAACTTGGATCCGAAACGCTAATTGAGGAGGAAGCCTTGGAATGTGATATTCCAAGTCAAAGATTATTAAATTAGTATTGGTATGATAAATTCCACCAATAGCCTTTAACAATGCCTTCCGTTGAATAGGACAACTTTGAAGGACTTTGAGAGCCGACATCGTAGAGGGTGCTTGCACAAGGTCTTATACAATACTGTAGTTTTGGGCAGCACGTGCATGGGGATTAAATAGAGACTTTCAAACAACACCCTTTGGAGGAGGATGAAGAACTGTATCAAGACCCAATCGTTCTAGATGAAGAGGATCGTTTGGAGGTTAAATTGGAGGAGGAGGTTGAACCAATGAAGTTGGTAAATAATCAACTTTCTCTTTTGACAGAGAATAATCTTTGTCTTGAGTTGCGACTACAGCTTCGCTCTTTTTGGAGTCACCAGTACACATAAGGATGTAAGATGAGGTAGAAAGAGAAGCTTGGTCATGAATGATCAATTGAGCCTGTTGTTGAGTAGGGAAAGGCTGTGACAAAATGGCAGGTGTAGGAGGCTTCCGGATCCCTTGGAGGAACTTAGTAACCTCAACGCATCATGGACAATATTTCATGTAATGATCGTCACCACAAATAAGGCAAGGGTAATGAGGTTTACGTTTATATTTATTATCAGAAGGCTACGTTTTGGGCTTCTCAGATTGTTGATTGTTATTTTTTCCCTCCTTATTCTTACCCTTCCCTTTATTTTTATTTTTATTTTTCCCGCTAGGTGTGGATTGAACCGAATTAACTTCAGTAGTCTTACCAGAGGAAGGAGTAGGATTAGGAGTATTTTGTACATTAGAATTATTATATTTAGGATTGGTGTGACTGGCTTGTGTAGATTGAGTCTCAGCATGGAAGGTACCAATCACACCATCAACAACATGAGAATCTACTGGATGTGTTGCAGTAGGATTCGTGGAAGGATGAGGAGCATCAGGGATTAAGTTGTAAAGTGTGCTCGTTTGCGAATAAACGAGATCTAGATATTGAGCATGACTAATCGTCTTCTCTTTAGTGACAACACCACCCATGGAAACATCACAGGAAATAGGACCAATGAGTGATTTGGAAAACCACTCAGCCAATAGTTGATCAGGAAGGGGAACTTTGATTAACCGTCTTCTCCTCCTCCACTCATGGATGTGATCAGAAATATGAGTGGAAGAAGATTGTTTAAAAGAACTCAAAATTATATTTCCTATCTCATATCGAATTGGCAACTGGTAATGCATTAGAAATGCCATGGATAGGCTATTAAAGTCATTAAAGAAACCTCGTAGTAACTCAATGTACCATTTGGCTACTGAACCCGTGAGAGTTTGTTGGAAAAGTCGTAATCTAATGGAGTTTTCCATCAATGAGTTGGACGAAGACCAAAAAAGGAAAGTGATAACATGATTATTTAGGTCTTGTCCTGATCGACCATCAAATTTAGGGATGTCAGATGGTAGTTTGGTCGGGATGACAAGCCAATAAGGAGAGTCCAAAATAGGATGATTCAAGATCCTAGACAAATATGGTAAATCCAAAGTGGCAAGAAAAGGCAATTGTATGTTCACTTGAGTACACTGGTAGTTTTGGGGAGGTATCCCCATAGGTATACCAGTAGGACCATAAGCAGTTTGTAGATAATTAGACAGTCCTGATAGACTCGGTTATGGAGGGTTTTGAGGAAAATAACCAACAGGGTTGGGTTGATTAGGTATGTTCCCTTGGAAAGGAACATTGGACTGAACATTTGGACCCTAGGTAGGATTCATAGAACCTGGATACGTGTGTCTGAAATTAGAGGGTACAAAGGAATTAACTTGAGGATGTTTCCCCCCAACCGGTTGTTGATTTCCTTGTAAAGGAAGATTCCAAGGTTCTGAGTGTAATGTAGGTATACTTTGTCCATAAACTGGGTTATGGAATCCAACTTTAGGTTTCCCCCCAACTTGAGGTTGTCCTCCAATCTGAGGTTTCCCCCCAAATTGAGTTTTCCCCCCAACTTGGGGTTGGCCTCCAATGGGAATGTGAAAACTAGAAATGACAGAATGATTGGTGCCTCCAACTAGATTGAGGCCACTAGGTCCAGGATGATTAGATCCTCCAAAAAAAGGTGGAGGAGGAAATTAAGGCCCCCTGGAGAGAACTTGGGTAGGTGTAGGAACATACTGATTAGCAACAATATACCCACGAGGAAAAAAAAAATTTGACCCTCCGGAAGGATTCTGGGTAGGAATAGAAATGGAAGTGTTCAAAGCATTATACCTAGGGGGAAGTGGAATATTTGGTCTAAGAAGGAAGTGGCGTTCCAATAGGATCTTGAGTGATAACCACATTTCCAGTAGAAACAGTCATAGCATGTGGGACCATAGTAGAATGGGCCATCTAGAGAGGAAGAGTTGAGTGAGAATCGACAAACAATTGGTTTGAAACTATGGTAACATTACTGGTCATGATAGTAAAATGGTCTAAAGGTACCATATAGGTAACAGACGCCTCATGAATTTGTGATTCCATAGGCTGATCAGGAATCGCTCTTAGGTTTCCATAAATATCGTGCACCAACATAGAGGCATAGCTAGGATTAAAAATTTCAGCAGTGTGTGTCGGGGTTCTAAAAGATTCACTTTGAAAAAGTGGATCGTCTAGTCTAGATCTTCCGTTAGGTCCAGTAGGTACTTCAGTCTTGTCAAAAACAATGATTTCTTGTCATGAGTTCATCTGGAGAAAATGTGTGTCGTGTCTAATACTCAATAACGGATTTATGGGAAGTCTGAATGCCTCTAAAGAATCTGAAACAATTTGTAATCCCTCTAAAGAGCATGAACTTCCAACCAGTGAGGCTAATTAGTTATTGACTACTACCTCAGGAGAGACCTCTAGTGATGTTGGAAGCAAAGGAAGGTAACCTTTTGGATCTTCCAAAGGAAGTCCTTGCATTCTATGTTAACAAGGAAGGTCGATGTTGGCAGAACCAAATAAAGAACGAAAAAAATTCTACGACCAATTAAAGAAACAAACAACACTCACTAATAAAATCTAGAAATTAAACCAAGCAAACAAACCTTCTTATTTCAAAGTCACTAGTTGGTTATGAAATCCAACGTCGCGAAGTCAAGACAAGAAGGGGCTACGATAAAGCAGGTGGAAAAGTTACGTTGACGACTTGCTTAACGGAATTACACCCTTGTGCAATCTCCCACACATAATCATGGGTATACCCTCCAAGGAGCCTGAGTGAGTTTGGCCAACGTCGATTCCAGGTACCCTGAATACTTTCCCCTCCATAGTCACCTCATGTAAAGACCCTAAATATATAGGCCACTAAAGTTACCAACTATAACAATGATGCCCGGGAAAACAATCGACAGTACGATCCACGTGAAAAGGCAGGGTATCTAGCCCAAAATCAACTCGAAAGGATCCCACACATAATCATGGTTATTCCCTCAAGTGACCCCCAATAATATGCATAATCTCTGCACCAAGACCAACAAAAAAGGGTGAGTAACTTTGCCAGTCTTAATGCGACCTCAAGTTTGACCCTTGTGTGAGAAGGGCTTCCCAAGACAAAATGTAGTAATTGGATTTGAACTCTCCCTATCACAAGACACTATTGTGTGTTTTGATGCTTTGGAGAGTGTGCCTTACAACCTATTCCAAATCTCTATCCGAGCTAATGTTGGTGAAGAGAGCTTCTATAAAATAAAAGTTACTAATAAATTTTAAATTGCATTGCGTTTTAAAAGATGTTGTTTACTCAAAAGGGAGATGGAGATGAAATTGATGATGTTGTGACTTTGACCCAATAAAATGAAAGAAGAGATGAATATGCGATCTTTCAATTCAATGAACTCTAATTACAATAGGGATAAGGTATTTTTCTTGAAGTGAAAACGCTAGAAAATACAATTTCTCATTTCTTGAATAAACACAATTTAAAATAATCAAAGACTATAAAAATTTTCCAACTTTCTCCTAATAAGTATTTTGAATGCAATAATTTACTTATCAAAGATTACTAAAAAGAATAAATGAATTCAGTTCTTCCTTTCCTGAATCAAATCAGAGATGTAAAAATGAAAGGAAGGTGTAATCCAAGAAAATCAAGACATTCTCAACACAATTCCGAAATCAAACTTGTAATGTAGACAAAAAATTAAAAAGACAAGAGAGCCTTTTCTTAATTGCAAACAAAAATGTCTCTTAATCAAAAATCAATATCGAAAGTAAAATCAATCCAAAACCTCAAATGAATCAAAGACCCTTTGTCAAACAAGCACTCAGATCAAATATCTTGAGATTATATCTTTGTGACAAAGATCAAAATAAAAAACTTGCAAAATTACAAAGAAAGACTTTCAATCCCTGAAAACCAATCAAAGGAAAGCTTTAAACTCACAAATCAATCAAACACTGGTATCAACAATCCATACCAGGAAATTGAGGCAAAACTGGGTGAAAAGAGACAAATTGAATCACTCCAAAAAATCCTACAGGAATCGTCACAGGCTGGCGATGGGACACAGTGCGAGTAGCAAAGGTCGTCACGGGCTACCAATAAGAAACAGTGCAATGTCACTGCACTAGATTGCACAAGCAGGGTGTGACATCTGAAATTCATCACAATATGTATAAATGTTACAGTGTGACAATCTCTGTAACTAAGGAAAAATTTGAAGAAAGGCAAACTCTAACTGAACTTGCAAACCCAAGGAGTCCAGATGGATCACCTACAGACTCAGAGAATGAATTTAATCAAAAGAAGGCAAACTACAAGAAAATGGGAAGAAAAAAACCAAAAGGAATTCGTATTGTAGTGTCCCCAAGGCCGAGCCCCGCTGTAAACCAAGTTCTTAAAGGAATTGTGATTATGTTTTATAGGCTGGTGAGCCAAGTTCTTATAAGCTGGAGACTTATGTGTTGTTAGGCCAGGGAGCCTAAGTGTTGAAGGCCAAGAGCCTGTTGTTGTACTTGTATGTATGCAGAAAATTTAATAAAATATAAACACCACTAGGTGCAGACCGACCACGATGAATGAGTGAAGGGGGACTGAGCATCCACAGAGTGGGCAAGGAATTAGGGGCTGGAAGGTGGGAAAGGGGCTAAGTGTTGAGCCTAGGGGCTAAGCCTAGGGGGCGTTAAGCCTGGGAATAATACTTTAATATTATTCCAAAAGATATGTGCATCATATGTTTTTATCCTAAGTCCTTTTGGAAGGAAGCATGATTTCCCAAGTGGTGGGAGGAACGCGTGCTGGTGGAACGCATGCAGTTCCATGGGTGACAAGTGTCAACCCTGGTGCATGCAAAAAAAATGGCCAGGGTGAGCCGTGAGAAGGGGATTCCCATTCCACCGGATTGTCTGAACGTGTACGGAGCTCTGAGCAGTATGACTAACCCGACTCCTGTAGAGAACCTTGGGGAGACCCTGTGACTCAAATGTCTGTGTCTGATTCTGAGAAATCCCGTGCGTGTAACCCCAACCTACGAGAAGCCTGTGTTGAATTCGAGGAAGAGTCTTTGCTTGTTTGGGAAAGCTGAGCGAGGCTATGCAAGCATTCCCTGTTCTGAAGCCATGACTATGATATGAGGAATTTAAAGCACGCCCTAGGGGCGCGCCTATGAGTTGAACAGGCGCGCATCAGTGCGCGCCTATAGGTTTGACAGGCGCGCACCGATGCGCATCTGTAAAATTTATAGGCGCGTGTAAGGGCGCGCCTGTGAAGTGAACAGGTGCGCACTGATGCGCACCTGTTCAGTGTATAGGCGCACATATATGCACGCCTGTGTAATGAACAGGCGCGCATGGGTGCGCGCCTGTGGGAACAAAAACCGTGCCTAGGAGGCAAGGTTGAAGGGTAAAAAATGAGTCTTTTTGATGCTGTTGAGGGTTATCTGAGCTAATATAGGACTCTGTGTTGGTTGCAGGTGGCCAGCAGTGACGATGCCAGTGTGGTGGCGAGAGAGATACTGGGCCCAGTTGCGAGATGCTGTGGCCATTGAGGAGCCTGGGGTGAGACGACTTTAGCAACCTGTGGGTTGCTAAAGTTCTTTGAGTTCCCGTTGATACGGGCACAGGAGTATTTACTATAGTTCCTTCTCTAGATGTGGAGTCCGAAGCTGCACTGCTTCCTCGTGTGAGGAGAGAAGATCCCCTTCACTGCAGTGGAGGACATATATTTTTTGACTGGGCTCCCCTTTCGGGGAACGCCCCTACCGAAAGAGCCTGTGCTATCGAGGGAGACAACCCTTGTTACGATCGGCCAGCGATACTGCTCAGGTGAGAAATTCATGTCTGGGACTGTGGTGAGAATTAGTGCTATAGAATACCTGGCTCATCGTTGCATAGCGGCGATGATTGTTCATGTATACGGGTCACTTGCAACCCAATGGATTAGTGGAGGCCATCTGTTGGTGCTAGAGAGGGTGGTGGGCGGCGAGCAGTTCGCATGGGGGTTGACGCTGCATGCACGGATGATAGCATAGTTGGACTGTTGTCGGTCCACAGGTACAGGAGAGTTCACATTTGGGTCTATCCTGGTAGCCTGGTTTTTGGAGAGGGTGTCGATGTTGTGCCCGAGGGTTCTGCTGGAGATGTCAGGGGCACGAGAGCTGCGATTGAGGTGGTGGTCTACAGTTTTGGTTCGCCACGGTGGTGGCAAAGGTGGCCGCTATTTTTCAGCAGATGCGGCATGGATATGGCGGCAGATGTCGTAGGTAGTACTTCGGTACCCCTATGCTGGGGTTGACTTTCGGGGTGACCCGGATATGGTGCTGCCTCCAGGGGAGGTGTTTGACCATCGAGGTATATTTAGTATTGTGTATGTTTTTTATTTATGTTGTCTTTTGAGATATCAGTCCATATCTATGTGATATAGATGCTGATACTATCTGTTTGTTTGTTGTTTTGTGCATGTGCAGATGTGGCACCTCGCGGGCGCAAGGTGGAGATGCAGAGAGCACTGGCTCGTCGAGAGCTGGAGAGACGACTGCAGGGAGAGAGACGTCGGTGGGAGGATGTCGCGGAGCAACCTGCTGAGCCCGAGAGGGCAGCGAGGAGGCGCCGGTTCGATGACCCTGGTGCGGGGCCATCACACGCTCCTCCGGTGGCGATCAGAGTGGACTTTGATGACATACGCCGTCGTCTGGAGATGGTTTTGCAGGATGTGCCTAAGGGCATGTGGACATGTATCCAGGATGAGAGCTTCCTGGAGCAGTGTGTGGGGGTGCCGCCACCATGGCGGGCCATAGTGTGGCGAGCAGCAGTGCTTGTTGTGATGACTAGTGGATGCCTGCTGCCGGGGCAAGAGGGTCCTGTGGGTGGCCCACCACCGCCTGGGGTAGGTGGTGGTGGGCCACCACCTCCTCCTGAGGGAGGAGCAGGTGGTGGTGCGATAGAGGCACCATGACTGATGTATGATGTATTTGTTGTATATAGGTTGGTGAGCCGATTTTTGTACCGAGGTGCTGTGCTGGCCTACGGGCACATGTATTTTTGTATGTAAACATTCGGATGGCCTGATAGGCCTTTATATATATATGAGTATACATATTTTGAGATCCTGATGTTGTCTACATGTGTTTGTTGTTGATGATTATGATGATGTCTATTCTATCTATATGTTGTGACAGGATTTGTGAGCTGTTTATGTATGTGTAGCTTGATGTGATATATGCCAATCTAACACCATGTTAGCTATTTGATATGTTGTTTGATTCAATTGTCTTGGAATATGTGAAAATTTAATGGAATCAAAATGTCGAGATAACAGTCTAACCTGCAGGTATTTGCGAAAGAGGCACGGATCGCGTACGCGGTACACATTGTTGAGCTGGAGAATGACTAGTTGAGAGTCGAGGAAGATGCTAAGGTGATGAATATGATGACGCTGGGCATCGTCCAGGAGGCCAATGACAGTAGTGTATTCGGCTTGGTTGTTGGTTGCTGGCCCCAAACATATGTCGTTTGAATGTAGCATTTCATTTGAGGGGGTGTAGAGAGCCCAAGCAGCTGAAGCGAGATTTTGTGTCCAACGGCTGGCGCCGTCGGTGTAACCAATGTGGTAGGCTGGTGGAGGAAGCATCTGTCAATAGAACAAAGGATAGTTTAGACGAGAGGGTAAGAGGAAAAATATTTAAAAAACACTAAAAAAAAAAAATAACCTAAAGTAGAATGACTACTTCTAAGCATAAAATTTCTTGAGATATAACCCATTGACAGGTTCCTTGAGCGAGAGGCCTTCGGGGGAGGCCAGGATGTATGTGCCTTTGGTGAGGAAATGTCGAATGATGTAAGGGCCATGCCAAAGTGATTCGAATTTGTCGTGGCCAAAGGTATCATGAGCGATATCATAGGCCAGGACGAGGTTGCCTTCGCGGAATGATCGAAGGTTGACATGGCGATCAAAGGTAGATTTGGATCGTTTTTTAGATGCTTCGTTGTTCTGTAATGAAGATCGGCGATCTTCATCCAGCGACTCCAAGTTCAGCAAGCGCTGCTCCATTGGAGCAGTTTCAGGTAATAGCTCAATTGTTGTGCGTAAGGTGGGTATTTCACACTCAATGGGAAGAGTTGCCTCAACCCCATGGACTAAATGGAATGGCATGAAACCAGTAGCGGTCTTTACTGTCGTTCGATAAGCCCATAGCGCAGAAAATAACATATGATGCCAATTGGTTTTATGTTTATTAACCATGCGCTGTAACATGGTCTTGAGGACTTTGTTCACTGCCTTGACCTGTCCATTTGACTGAGGGTAATATGGTGAGGCAAACTCGTGAGAGAAGCCTAACCGAGATGAGAGTTCGACGAAGATCTCATTCTCAAAGTGTTTCCCGTGGTCGGAAACAAGTTGGAGTGGTACTCCAAAATGGGATATGACGTGATTAAAGAAAAAATGCGTTGTTTTAAGATCGTCAAATTACTGTTGGGCATAGTCATCCCAGTGAAAGGGGATGTCATGACGTAGTAAGCGAAGGAAACCATGTGTGCGTATGGCGTAATCTGGGACAAAGCGTCGAAGGAAATTAGATTTTCCCTGAAGACTCTGAAGTTGCCGTAAATTCTGAGGTGGAATTTCAGTGATAGCTTTGACTTTGAGGGGGTCCATGGTAATACCTCTTTGGGAAACGATAAAACCGAGGAGGCGCCCGCTGGTGACATAGAACACACACTTGAGAGGATTCAAACGGATGTTGTACTGACGACACCGTTGAAAAATGATATGTAAATCATTGAGATGTTGGGTGCGTTTCTTGGATCGAGCTGTGAGGTCGTCCAAGTAGGTGAGGATGATTTCAGCCAGATCATGAAAGATGTATGTCATCGCTCGCTAGAAGGTTGCGCCGGCATTTTTTAAGCCGAAAGGCATGACACGATATGCAAAAGTACCCCACGGGGTAATGAATGCGGTTTTATACTGATCAGCTGGGTGGATTTGAATTTGGTTATAGCCAGAGAATCCATCCATAAAGGAGAGGGCCTCGTGGCCGGTGTAGTCGTCGATAATTTGATCGATGAAAGGCGTTGGGAAGTTGTCTTTGGGACATGCGTTATTGAGATCGCGAAAGTCTATGCAAACGCGGATAGTGCCCAATTTATTTTCAACGGGTATAGGGTTGGAAACCCCTGAAGTGTAAACGATGGGGTAAATAAACTCGGCCGTACATAATTTGTCAATTTTGGCTTTGATAGCCGTGGCTTTGGATGGGTGTAGCGGTCACTGTTTCTGGCGAACTAGTGTGATGTCAGGCCAGGTATTGATGCGATGCTTGACAATAGATGGGTCGAGGCCAGGCATTTCTGTGTATGACCAGGCGAAGATATCCCTATATTCCTGGAAGAGGGCTTTGTATGCGGCAATTTTCGGAGGAGTGCAAGAAGCTCCAATGGTGATCTCTTCGAGGATGCCATTTTTAATGGAAATGTCGATTTTGATGGTGGGGGGAATTTTGGCCATATTACCTTCTTCAAAAGCATCAGGGCCAGGAATGGGATTGTGGAACCAATCGATAGGCCCGGATGGGATAAAATCTGTGGTTTCGACCACGTAAATGGGGTTTTGGTTAGGAGGCATGAGGGCTTCCTGTGGAGAGAAGAGTGCGCGGTGATGTAGCGCATCCCAGGGTGAGTCTGGGTATTTTACCTCTTCAAGTATCTCCTCGTCGCATTGAAAACATCGGGAATACAAGGGGTCGTGAGGAGTGATATCGGTGACAGCGTGGTTGCCCCCTGATAGAGACACAGAGGGAGAAATGATAGGAGATGATGAGGGTTCACTCGACATAAACCATATGTTGAAGTACTGAGGGGTACCTGTGGTGGTTGAGTGGAGAGTGTCCGTAGGGGAATGAACAGGAGAGTTGGGGGGGTTGCGAGGTAAATCCTCAGAGACATCATTTAAGAACCATGGAGGCGTTGGGAGTGCCTCGGGCTCTGGAGAAATGACATGAAGATCCTCGAGTGACGAAGTAATGTCAATTATTGCCTCTGTGGGTCGGTGAGGCAACGCCAATTGACGTTGCATGTATGCAAGGATCATAGGACACTGGTATGTAAAATGAGCTAATGAATCACAGAGAGAGCAAGGGCATCTCATACGTTCATTGACTGAAGTGGTGACATAGCGAATGTCAGTGATATTTGAAGAGGACGTAGCAGGGCATGGGTTGTTCTGGAAGTTCTAGCGTACGGCTGCTAATGTCTGCCGAAAATGTGGCAGTGTTGGGCAATGGTGGGTGTAATGGCCATACTCTGAACATATAGCACAAGCATATTTGGTCCTCAACCCTTTACTACTGGAAGGGTTGGTGGTAGTAGTGGGACTAGCAGTAGTGGCGGGTGTTGT
>ML799391.1:219484-238379 GCA_009831015.1 Picea engelmannii
ATCCTAGAGTGGTGGATAGTTTGCATCTAATGAGAAGCAAACATGAGAAGTCTTGGTTAGTGCAGTTAGCCACAGGGACCAAGAGGAAGGTCACTGAATTGGTTAAGTCATGTTCAGTGGACATGAAAGGAATGAGCACTAAGTCTGAATTGAACATTCTACCTTTAGGCTCATATGATTGCTTAATTGGGATGGACTGGTTGGACCAACACCATGCCCTTCTGGATTGTCGTAACAAGAGGTTCACATGCCTGAACGAAGAGGAAAATCAGGTAACAATCCAAGGAATTCCCAGAGCCGTGGCTATGAGGGAAATCTCAGCCATGCAGTTGAAGAAATGTTACCGGAAAGGCTGTCAATTATTTGCAGCTCGGGTGGAAGAAGAATCCCAAGATGTAGTATCGAATATGGAATACCATGAAGTACTCAAGGAGTTCAAGGATGTATTTTAGGAGGTACCTGGACTACCTTCGAGGAGGGACATCGATTTTTCTATAAATTGGATGCCTGGAACAACTCCAGTTTCGAAAGATCCCTATAGAATGAGTACGCCAGAGCTGAAAGAGTTGCAATTGCAGCTCGAAGGGATACTAAAGAAAGGTTACATTCACCCCAGTGTGTCACCGTGGGGAGCCCCGGTCCTATTCGTGAAGAAGAAATATGGGACGTTGAGGTTGTGCATTGATTTTCGACAGTTGAATAAGGTCACTGTCAAGAACAAGTATCCTCTGCCAAGGATTGATGATCTTTTTGATCAGTTGAAGGATGCGAAAATATTTTCAAAAATAGATCTCTGATATGGATATCACCAAGTAAGAATAAAGGATGAGGACA
This sequence comes from Picea engelmannii, assembly GCA_009831015.1. NCBI lineage: Eukaryota > Viridiplantae > Streptophyta > Pinopsida > Pinales > Pinaceae > Picea > Picea engelmannii. The sequence goes on from ML799391.1 coordinate 220,319, forward strand.
TCGGCAAGACCGCCTTTAGAACAAGATACGGTCATTATGAGTTCACGGTGGTGTCGTTTGGATTGTCCAACCCGCCTGTTGTTTTCATGTGCTTAATGAATGGTGTGTTCAGAAATTATTTGGACAAGTTTGTCATAGTCTTCTTGGACGACATCTTGGTGTATTCCAAGACAGAGGAAGAACATGAACAACACCTGAGAATGGTGCTACATGTGTTGAGAGAACACCAGTTGTATGCAAAGCTGAGCAAGTGTTCTTTTTACCAAAGGCGGATCCATTACTTGGGGCACATTATATCTGAAGAAGGGATCGCTATGGATCCTGAAAAGGTATAGGCCATTAGAGAATGGCCAGCGCTGAGGAGTGTGGCAGAAGTTAGATATTTTATGGGTCTAGTAGGTTACTATAGGAAGTTTATAGTTTGATTCTCAAAGATAGCTCATTCTATCACCTCCTTGCAAAGGAAGGAGAAGAAGTTCCAGTGGACTGAAGAATGTGAGAGAAGCTTCCAGCGATTGAAGCAGCTGCTAACTAGTGCTCCAATCCTGAAGATTGCAGATCCAAACAAGGATTACGTAGTATGCATGGATGCATGTAAGGAGGGGCTGGGAGAATTTCTCATCCAAGAGGGATTTGTAGTTTGTTATGAATCCCGAAAGTTGAAGAAACATGAGAAGAATTATGCCACTCACGATTTAGATCTGGCAGCAATCGTCCACGCCTTAAGGAAATGGAGACATTACCTCATGGGCAAGAGATTCGAGTTGAGAATAGACTATAACGGTCTGAAGTAATTATTTGATCAGCCGACCTTAAATGCCAGACAAATCAGATGGCTGGAGTTTTTGTGCGAATATGACTTTGATATCAAGCATATCAAAGGGAAAGAAAATAAGGTGGCTAATGCACTTAGCAGAAAAGTGAACGAATTACATGCTACAGCCATTAGCATGTACCAGACTGAGATGAAAGACATAATTTTTGGAAGTTACAATTGCTGATTTGCAGTACAAAAATCTTGTAGCAAGCTACAGCAGCATGAGAGACCACAGACCAAGGAAAGTTACACCTTGGGAACTAATGGTTTACTTCTGTATAAAAACATAGTGTATGTACCTAATGTCCGAGAATTGAAGCTAGCAATTCTAAAGGAGATGCATAACGTGGCTTATGCTGGACATCCTGGATATCAGAAGACTGTGGCAGCAGTCAGAAGCCATTATTTTTGGCCGGGTTTGAAGAAAGAAATTGTTGAATACATCGCCAGATGTATGGAGTGCCAGAAGGTTAAGGCAGAGCATAGGCACCCAGTAGGATTGTTGTAGCCTTTACCTATTACTGAATGGAAATGGGATGTGGTAACAATGGATTTTATCACCGGACTACCTAGAACAAGCAAGCAGCATGATTCAATCTTGGTGGTGGTGGACAAGATTACTAAAGATGCCCATTTTATTCCACTGAAAACCACCCAGCGGGTAGCAGATGTTGCTGATATCTTCTTAAAAGAAGTTGCATGCTTGCATGGAATTCCTAAGACAATTGTGTCTAATAGAGACCCGAAATTCACTTCAAGTTTCTGGAAAGGACCGTTCAAAGGATTCAGAATGAATCTGAACTTTAGTACAGCGTATCATCCCGAGTCTGATGGACAGACAGAGAGAGTGAATAAAGTAATAGAAGACATGCTGAGAATGTATGTGATGGATAAACCATCAAGGTGGGAAGACTACCTGCATTTGGTAGAATTCGCCTACAATAATGGGTATCATGCATCATTGAAGATGAGCCCATTCGAAGCACTTTATGGAAGAAAGTGCAACACTCCAGTGAGCTGGGATAATCCAACTGACAGAGTAGTAGTTGGGCCTGAACTACTCAAAGAAATGGAAGACCAAATGATAAGAATTAAACATAATTTAAAAGTTGCCCAGGACAGGCAGAAAAGTTACGCTGATAGTAACAGAACCCATAGAGAATTCAAAGTGGGTGATCATGTTTTCCTGAAAGTAAAAACTAACAGGAGTTCCCTGAGGCTGGGAAGTTGTGCCAAGTTGGAAGCAAGATTTTGTGGGCCATTTGAGATCCTGGAAAGGATTGGGCTGGTTGCATACATGCTTCCATTACTTGCATATATTACTGTACATAATGTGTTTCATGTTTCACTTCTTAAAAAATATGTACCTGATGATAATCATATTATCAATTGGACTGTGATTCAGGTGGAACCAGATGGTGTCCTACAAGTGCATCCTGTGCACATATTGGACAGGAAAAGAAAACAGCTCTGGAATCGAGCTATAGAGCTTGTAAAGGTCCAGTGGACCTGGTACGATCCTGAGGACGCAACATGGGAGCATGAAGGGGTTATGCGGGCAGAGTACCCGCATATTTTTGAAAATTTTGAAAATCTTGCAGAGATAGTGTAAGTTGCACTGAGGACAGTGTAAAAATAAGGGGAGGGGAATTGTAGTGTCCCCAAGGCTGAGCCCCACTGCAAACCAAGTTCTTAAAGGAATTTTGATTATGTTTTATAGGCTGGTGAGCCAAGTTATTATAAGCTGGAGACTTATGTGTTGTTAGGCCAGGGAGCCTAAGTGTTGAAGGCCAGGAGCCTGCTGTTGTACTTGTATGTATGCATAACATTTAATAAAATATAAACACCGCCAGGTGCAGACCGACCATGATGAATGAGTGAAGGGGGACTGAGCATCCATAGAGTGGGAAAGGAATTAGGGGCTGGAAGGTGGGAAAGGGGCTAAGTGTTGAGCCTAGGGGATAAGCCTAGGGGGGATTAAGCCTAGGAATAATACTTTAATATTATTCCAAAAGATATGTGCATCATATGTTTTTATCCTAAGTCCTTTTGGAAGGACACGTGATTTCCCAAGTGGTGGGAGGAACGCATGTTGGTGGAACGAATGTAGTTCCATGGGTGACAAGTGTTGACCCTGGTTCATCCAAATAAAATGGCCAGGGTGAGCTGTGAGAAGGGGATTCCCATTCCACTGGATTGTCTGAACACGTACGGAGCTCTGAGCAGTATGACTAACCCGACTCCTGTAGTGAACCTTGGGGACACCCTGTGACTCGAATGTCTGTGTCTGATTCTGAGAAATCCCATGCATGTAACCCCAGCCTACGAGAAGCCTGTGTTGAATTCAGGGAAGAGTCTTTGCTTGTTCAGGAAAGCTGAGCGAGCCTATGCGAGCATTCCCTATTCTGAAGCCGTGACTGTGAAGCCATCCTGTGATTGTCGAACCAGATTTTGGAAAGCCTGTGTCTGTTTTCCCATGGGATTGTTGAGACTACGCAGTATTGGACTGTGTGAGGCTTGTTGGCCTGTGAGCGACTCCCTCGAGGTGAGAGAATGCGCAGGGGAGGGAGAGAACTCCTGGAAGGAACCCTGTAGCTGCCATAGAGCCCAGAGACTTCCAGTCGGGCCTGTTCCTGTAACCCAAGGCAAGGGAGATTAGCAGCCGAAGGACTGTCTAGGTGACAGAGAAGGTGCATTCTCCTGGGGTGGAACAGGCATTTGGGGAATGAGGGTTTGTGGGCAGTGAGCATGGGAGATTCCTGGGAGAGCATTCCGTCCTTATGGTTGTGTGTGACTGTTTTCCCTGTAACCTCAGCCTGAGCCTAGATTCCTTTCCTTGGGGTGGAGCTTAGTCCCAGCTCAAGGGTGACCCACTGCTGAGTTGATGAGCAGTACGGTCTAAGGCTGGGAGGTTCGTGGAAGGCCTGCATTTGGTTGGTGGATCCCACCATTGTTACAAGATAAGTGTCTAACTATGTTTTATCACATTTTATCATGTCTCTACTGTAAATGTTATCATGTTTTCCGATGTGTATATGAATTAATATGGAATGATATGGATTTTTTAATTATAGCAGTAATGATATTTTTTACTATGATTTAAATGTGTTTATTTGTTTAAATGCATGGGATATATGATATATGTATGAGCTTTGTACAAACGATGTGTACAAATGGGTATCAGAGTGCAAATAAGCCCAGAGTTCCGAAATGGGTGTGCTACAAATTGGTATCATAGCGTGAATAAGCCCAGAGTTCTGAAATGGGTGTGCTACACGTATCCCCAGTATCGTCACCAATTTTTTTATAGGATTAATCGGTAAATGCGAACATAAACAGATCTCCCTATATCCCACTAGAAACTAGAACAAAACGTAATAGAACATGATACTTTCCCTAAGTTATAATTATTGATTTTACTAGTTAACAAGAGATAGAAAACATACCGTTTAAATGTCATTTCCATCCTAGCTTCACTCTGATTCTCCTTTGATATTGAAACTGCAAGGGAACACAAGACAACCAAAGTGAAAGCAACACAATATACTCAACAATACCCTATGTATGTGATCAAGGAATCATACAATAAAACAAGACTAGTTTTATGGGAAAGAAACATATTGTTGTATCATATTAGAATGAAAGTGGATATTACAACCAAAGCCTCGATGTCGCAAGGCCCCCTTTCGATGGCCCTTTTCTCCAACACACACACCTTTTCTCCAACCTTGAATGAAGAATATCCACAATGACTTGATGAACTGAAATGAGGCTCTCAAGCATGATCTAATGCAGAAATCTCCATACAATTCTTATCCTATTCAACCTTAGCCTTTTCCATGAGAGGTCCCCTTTTATATAGTTTGAAAGATATATGGGTGAGTATATCAATATGATCCCACCAAAATAGAGAAGCGAGTAAGATCCAAACCATTCGGAGGCCACCTCATATTCTAGTAGATCCCCTTATAGAACTTTCATGAAGTTTGAATTTTCCTTATATTTTGACATCGTCGCACCCTAGGTATAGTGCATCTTGTGGAGACATCACAGTCCAACTCTAGAGCAGGATGCGATGATCAGGCATCACCACACCCCATGCATTTTGCAGGGTGTGACGACCTTCCTTAATAGGGTTTTTGAGAAGAGAAAGCCAATCACTTTCCTCATGGAGAATGACTCTTTTTATATTTTCATGGGAACATGAACACATGTTGTTGATGGATCACTGGAGTGACCAAAATAATGTGTAACGCCATCTGGTGTTGCTCCCCCTAACTGAAATTCCCTTGGGGATACTCCCCCTGATTGAAATCTTCTTGAAACTGATCTCCAAACTTGAACTGTCCTATTTATGGTGCTTCCTCATGTAAATATAAGACATATAAGATAAGCATTAAAAAGAATTCATTTTGGAGTAGAAATTAATCTGAGTCTCTAGTGAAGATACTCAAAGGCTTCCCTTCAAAACGGTTTCGTAAATATGTCTTCCACTTGTTCTTTTGTGCCCACATATTCAACTCTGATATTCTTTTCTGCAACCTGTTCTCGTGGAAAGTGATACTCTATTGGAATGTGCTTCTTCTTGGAGTGCATCATAGGGTTCTTTGAAATACTAATGGTGCTTGTATTATCAAAATAGATTGGAATGGGCTCATTATACTCAACCTGTATAACTTTCAGAGTTTGTTTCATCCATAGGACCTGTGTACAACATCCTGCTACTACAATATACTTTGCCTCAAATGTAGATAAGAATATAGATGATTGTTTCTTGCTTATCCATGATACTAAACACTCACCCAAGTAGAAATATGCTCCACTAGTGCTTCATCAGTCATGAATGCAACCTAGCCAATTATAACATACCAACGATGGGGCGAAAATAAAAATCAATTTTTCCTCCTTACAGGAATAGATCCTTTCTCTCTATGATTCCTAATTTCAGAAGTCTAGGACTCAGACCAAACCTCTAGTCAAGGTTCTCCAATTCTCTTAGTCAAACAAGACTTAAAGACCTTGATAGTCTCACCTCTTAAAAAAACACAGGCACTTCGGGCTTCTGGTGCATGTCTTATGATACCCGCGACCTTCTCCTTCGCACTTCAACGAAGTCTCGGAGTTGGTGTTATCCCCTTTTCTCTTGGCCCCTCCTCGGATGTGACCTTGGGAAATAAAATCATGTAAAAACATAATTGCGGGCCACACAGAAGGCAATTTGAAACCAAACTACTTTTCAACCCACAATTCTCCTCGAGCCTCCACGTGTCCTTTTTCCAAAATTGGGGTTTTGATTGCGGCCCGCCCTCAAATTTTTAAATTTCACGCACCTCCAATATCCACAATGCTACGGGACCTTCAATATCCTAATATTTATGGTATTTTCTAACATGATGGTTTATATCTACCCTTTTCAAATCCACGGACCAAATTTGACCCTCCTAAATCAACGGATGTGTTCTCCTTCGTCATTCCAGACTTCAGACTTTTCAAATCTCAAACCTTGCTTTCCTCCATACATCAATATTTCATAGTTGATGATTTGCAGACACCTGTCCTCCTAAATCAATGACCCTGCTTCTACTTCGGGTGTTTAACCTTTCAACTAGATCAATGGTCCTATAGCCCACTTCTCGATCAACGGTCAAGATCTCCTTCGGGTGTCTGGACTTCTGAGATCTCAAATCTCAAACTTCACCCTTTTTCCCAATGGATTTTATCCGAAGGCTATAATCCACTGACGCATGTCCACTTGATCTGATGATCAAGTATTACTTTGGGTCTTTACCTAGAGTCCACATATTGGTGCCACCTATCCTCTAGATCTGAAGATCAAAAATTGCTTCGGGTCTTTACCCGGAGTCCACAAATTCACGCCACGTCCATTCTTAATCTGATAGCTATGAATTACTTTGGGACTTTATCCAGAGTCCATAGATTCATGCCACATGCCTTCTTAATCTTATGGCCATGAATTAACTTGAGACTTTATCCAGAGTCCACAGATTCACGCCACGTCCCTTCTTAATCTGACGGCTATGAATTACTTTGGGACTTTATCCAGAGTCCACAAATTCAAGCCACGTCCCTTCTTAATCTGACGACTACGAATTACTTTGGGACTTTATCCAGAGTCCATAGATTCATGCCACATCCCTTCTTAATATGATGGCAGTGAATTACTTCAGGACTTTATCCAGAGTCCATAGATTCATGCCACGTCCCTTCTTAATCTGATGATCCAGATTCACTTCGAACAATCTGACGCTAGAGATTTACTTCAGACTATCTGACGACTGATATCTACTTTGGATTTTTGGTTCTCTGAACTTTTAGAGTCTCATATCTCAACTAAAAACTCTCACACATATTTCCCCGGATTCCACGATCTATTGCCATGGGTCCCTCTAGATATGGCGGTCCATATTCACTTCTAGTCTTTGGGGTTTAGGAATCTCAACTTTCAAATGAAAACCCTCTAACATATTCCTCCAGAGTCCATGATCCATCACCACGTATCCCTCTGGATCTGGTGGTCTAGATTCACCTCCTAGTGATGGACGGCCTCAAATTACTTTGGGACTTTGGAACTTTGGTAAGTTCCCTTCTCTTGCGTGTGCCAAGTGTTAAGGTTCGTGCACCTTGCTTAGATAATATAACTTTTTATCATTGGCATTGTGATCCAATGGCCACTGTCACTCCTCCTCCTGAGTTTCTGACTTACATCGACTTAGAATATTTTCTAAGTTCTCGAAGGATTCAACCTTTGCTCCTCCTTTGGGCCTGTCTCCTAGATTTCGTCTGCACTCCTGAAAATGCTATCTCTTTTGAGCTTGATCTCCTTGAAGATTTCACCATCCCATGCACTCCTCATGTTTCATGGATCGCATCAAAACCATATCGAAGGTCAATGACGATCGACGGTTCACAAAAATTGCTATCGCCAACATGCATACTATTTACTAGAGAGTTCGACCTCCACAATATGGAAAGTTCTCGCTCGATTCTAGTCTAACCAGGATTGTTGATCTTCCAGCCCATTGATATCAACGACAAGAGTGAATTGTGGGCCACAAACTAATGCATCTGTTATTTTCACCTTCGTGCTCTGCAGTGATTCCCCACCTTCGATCTTCGTTCATAGATCGAAGGTTCATAGAAATTGAGGGGTTCAACTTGACTATTTTACAATTTGACATCTCATAGACTCGAGCTCCAAGGTTCCTAGACCCAAGTCACGTGGATCTTCATATAACTCTTGGGCTATAATCCTCATTGTTAGTCGGGATTTTGGTTAAGGGAATAGGCACAAGTTCAGATTCTCCTAGAATATTGGTCTGAAGGGAACACCTTCCCAACTCGCATAGCTTTAAGCTCTGAATCAAGGAAAAGTAACTTGTGAGGTTACCAAAATGGTAGCTATGCCCAGAGGCTTTCTCCGATTCCAGAATGGTGATGTAAATTCCTGGGGAAAGCGCCTTCGAGTGATTAAACTGGGACGTATGGAAATTCAAGAAAAAATATAGGTTCTCAAGGGAATGAGTGCATACTCATAACTTAGTCATTTAATACAGAGAAAGAACCCTTTATAGACATGTAAATACTCGCATGCATCCATTATTTACAATTCAAAACATAAGGCAAGAAAATACTTATCATAACAATAGAGTGCGATGCGACTGCTGAAAGGGGTGCCCATTTCCACCCAACCATAGGCTCAATCACTCCCAATGGATTTATCATTGGCCACCCTTGAGCTTAATCCATGATGCTTTGAGATTCAGTCTCTTACTAGCTCAACGAAAGTTAGGGACAAAGGTTACTCTCCTTCTCCCAATACAAAAATAGATAAGGATGAAGGTTACTCTCCTTCTACTGGCTCAATCTCTATTTATTGTGATCAAAACTCACTGTTCCTCTTTCACTCCTTCCTCGAACCTAGGAGTTTCCGCTCTCATCTCTACATTTTTTTTCCCCGTAGGTCTTCCTCTACCCACAACACTTCCTTTCTTTCCTTCCTCAGCAAGGTTGTGTGTGGCTCAAATTCCCTATCTTTGGTTAGGTCTAGAAGCTTTATGGATGGGCAGTCTTCCCCATCCCCTCATCAACTCTTGAGGAGGTATTCCCACCTACCATCCCGACTGTAATTAATTATTGGGTCAGAGGGTTTTTCTAATCTGAGCAATTAATTCTAGCACGGTATTAGTTCGGTGGAGGTTAACGCAATGATTCTAGGTCCCCTCCACCACCTTTCATAGAATTCATGGTTTTCTCTTAGCACATCTCCTCTTTCAGTAGTCATGCAACACACAACCATTTTCTATTAAAATAACATAATTTACATTCATTGACCTTTTGTACAAAGGTCCATTCAATCAAACATTCACACTTTTAGGCTTGCCATAGTTCCTTGGCCAATATAGTTATATTTACAGACTTGGGGAAATAGGGTGTTACAATTCCCTCCCCCTTAAAGGAACATCATCCTCGAAGTTCTATCTATCAACATGACATGTATGTATAGGAGTAAAAAAAATCAGATATACCTATCTCATGGCATCCTCCATTTCCCACGTAGCCTCATCTGGGCCAAAGTGTTTCCACTGCACCTTGACATGTGCAATGGTTCGGTTCCTGAGTGAGGTTTCCTTCCTGTCTAATATGAATTGGGGTTCTGGCAGGAATTCTCACTCTATCTCCACCTGGATCATAGACCAGTCAATTATATGATTAGCATCATGTACATATTTCTTCAATAATAAAACATGAAAAACATTATGTTCCTTTACAGTGGGAGAAAGTGTTAGCCTATAGGCTATAGGTCTCACTCTATCTAAGACTTCAAAGGGTCCACAATACCGAGGTGCCAATTTGGCACAGGATCCCATTCTCAGGGAAATCTTCCTGGGTCTAACACTGAGATAGACATGGTCTGTAGTCTTGAACTCTCTGGGATTTCTCTTTCTGTCGGCGTAACTTTTATGTCTATCCTGATCAATATTTATATTTTGTCTTATCTGAACCACTTGTCATTCCATTTCTTTCAAAATGTCAGCTTTGATTGTAATTATTTCCATTGGGTTACTCCCTTTGATTGGAATCTTGCATTGTCTACCATAGAGGGCTTCAAAAGGGCTCATCTTCAAGGATTCCTCATAACCGTTGTTGTAGGAAAACTCTACCAATGGTAGGTAGTCTTCCCACTTCTTAGTCTGATGCATTACATGCATCCTTAGCATGTATTCTACCATTTGGTTCACTCTTTATATATGTCCAATAGTTTGAGGATGCTAAGTCGTGTTGAACAACAATTTTGTCTCAAAACCAGCCATTAGGGATTTCCAAAATCTTGAAGTGAATTTGGTATCTCGGTCAGAGACAATTTCCTTGGGCATGCCATGTAGTCTAAATATCTCCTTCATGAAGATGTTGGCAATATCTATGGCCTTGCAATTTTATTTGACAAGAATGAAATGAGAAGACTTACTCAATTTATCCACCACAACCATGATGGCATCATTTTGCTTGGTCGACTTTGGTAATCTGGTGATGAAGTCCATGGAGATGGTTTCCCATTTCCATTATGGGATCGGTAGGGGATGAAACAACCCTGTTGGATGTCGGTAATCTTCCTTAACGTTTTGTTATTCTAGGAACTTAGCTAAATAGTTAGCTATATATTTCTTCAATCCACGACAATAGAATTGTTTCCTAGTGGCCATGATCATTTTCTGATATCCTGGGTGACCGGTATATGGTCTCTTATGTAGTTCATCCATTATGAACCTCTTCAAGTCGTCACAGTTTGGAACATACAATCTGTTTATGCAAGTCAATATGCCTTCTTTGAGCATCTTGTAACCTTCATATTTTATCCCTGTAGGATATTGCCCTAGGTATGAGGTCACAGTATTGAAGAATGCATATGTTTCTTGTGCATTCTTGAATATTTCCCTGACATCCTTTTCACAGGTTCTTACCATTGCCATATGAATTGTTTTTATACTTCTGCTAAGGGCATCGACCACCCTATTTTCCTTTCCTTTGATGTGTTTGATTTTGAAATCAAACTCACTAAGGAGATCCATCCACCTATATTTCCTGGCATTGAGTTTTGGTTGATCAAACAGGTGTCTCAATCCACAATGGCCTGTCATACGCATAAATTTCCTACCCAGGACGTAGTGCCTCCACATTTTTAAAGAATGTACTATGGAAGCCAACTCTAGGCCATGGCTCACATAATTGATATCATTATCATTTAATTTCTTGGACGCGTAGAAAATTACACGTCCCTCTTGCATAAGGAATCCTCCGAGTCCTTCCTTGTAGGCATCTATACACACGAGGAAATCATTATCCGGGTCTGCAATCTTTAGCACGGGTGCATGGGTCAGGAGGTATTTCAGTTCCTGAAATATTTCTTCACATTTTGATGTCCAAATGAATTTAATCCCCTTTTTCTGAAGGGTAGTGATTGGAAAACCAATCTTGGAAAACCCGTTTATGAACCTTCTATAGTATCCTACTAAGCCCATGAAGGAACTAATATCATATACATCCTTTGGGGTAGGCTATTCCATAATAGATCTACTATTTTCGTGGTCTACTGCCACCCCTTTCTTAGATATGACATGGCCTAAGTAATGGACTTGCTTCTGAAAGAAATCTTACTTGCTAAACTTATCGTAGAGATGATGCTCCTCCCTTTTCTTGGATTAGATTAGGATATCATCAATGAAAACCAATACAAATTTGTCCAGGAATTTGTTGAGTAAACTATTCATCAAGCACATAAAAGTGGCAGGGGCATTGGTTAACCCAAATGGCACCACCATGAATTCATAGTGACCATACCTCGTCATGAAGGTTGTTTTGTGGATGTCTCCATCCTTAATTCAGACTTGGTGGTATCCATACCTTAAGTCAATCTTCAAGAAGATGGAAGCACCTCCCAATTGGTTGAACAAGTCATTGATTCTTGGTAAGGGGTACTTGTTCTTTATGGTTGTCTTATTGAGTTGTTTGTAATCAATGCATAGTCGGAGTGTGCCATCTTTCTTTTTCACAAACAAGATGGTCACTCCCCATGGAGATACATTGGGTCGGATGTATCCTTTGTCCATCATCTCCTTTAGTTGTAGCTTGAGCTCAACTAGCTCTGGCATGCTCATTCTATATGGCATTCTATATGTTGGTACCGCTCCTGGTGTAAGTTCTATAGAGAATTCAATATCCCTTCTCGGAGGTAGACATGGCACCTCTTCTAGGAACATGTCCTTGTATTATCTTAATATGGGGTGGTCCCCTGGTTTTGGTTTCTCATTCTCAACATATTCTAGTACCTGTATGGCATATAAGGAACACCCATTTCTGCAATAATTTTTCATTTGAAGGGTTGATATTTGTCTCACTGAGACAGTCTTCTGAATCCCTTGGAGGGTCATTTTTCTCCCTTCTTCATTTACACATTCTAAAGTTTTATGATAATAGTCCAATTTAGTTTTATAATCAGACAACTAATCCATACCAATCAACAAGTCATAAGATCCCAGGGGAAGTATATTAAGGGTCGCTTAGATGGGAAATCTACCCATGATGAATTGATAGGCTAGTATGACCTCTGCCACCTTTCTTTTAGTATCAGTGGATAATCACACCAACCATGGTTTAACATGTCTAAATGGTTGTAATTTACACTTATCAACAGTTTGAGGGGGCACATAACTCAAATTAGAACCTGGGTCAATTAAAATAGAAACTAGATGGTTGGTGATCATACATTCCAGCTCCACTACTAAATCTTGGTGGTCGGATTGATTATTGTCCAAGTATTCATAGATTTGTGGCATGCTCCTAGCCACATAATTGATGGTGGTAGCTTCTTGGATATTGTAGACTCTCTTACTATTCTGTTGTCTATGTGGGTAGTCCCTCAATCAATGATGTTCTCCACAACCCCAGTATTTTAAGGGTTCCTTCTTTAGGCTATCGGCCTTTTATGGGACTATCTTAAAAGGTTTATTTCCACTTTGAGAGGGGAAATTTTTTTGATATACACTTCTAGTAGGAAGGCTTCTTCTAGAATATTTTCCATAGTTCTTAAATATTGAGTATTTAAACCCCTTCTTTTGGAATCCCAAACTACTCCTCTTCTTCCAATCCTCATGAGGTCTTGTCTTACTCCCAAACTATTCATAACAATACCTCGCCTTTCAGATAGTTTCTTATAAGGTCTTTGGCTCGTCGAACTCAATCCTATCACGGTAATTTTGAGGTAACCCACTAACGAACCGCTGCATTTTTACTTTTTCATCTTTTATGTAGGGTACATACATCAGTAGTTCAAGGAATTTATTGACAAATTCATCTATGGTGAGATTCCCCAGCCTCAATTCATATAATTCCTTAGTCTTCCCATCCATGTATTTCTCTGACAGATACTACTTCCTGAAGTATTTCTCAAATTGTTTCCATGACAAGTCCTCCTAATGGACTCCTTTCACATTCCTAAGGTCTTCCCACCAAATGGAAGCCTTTCCATTCAGGTTAAAGATGGTTATTCAAGCCTTAAAGTTTTAATAGTAGTCATGGACTCTAAAATACTTCTTTAACCCAAGCAGCCAAACTTCAGCCTCTTCTCCCTTCCTAATCTTTCCATCGAAAGAAGGTGGTTTGGCTTTTTTGAATTCTTCAAGATCATGATTTTTTCAATGCTTCTGCTTCTTTCCTTTCCTTTGAGAATGTGATCTTTCTCTGCTACTAGAAGATCCTTTGGATTTTCCAACTTCCTTTCAAGAGGACTCTACTGATGAGTGTCCCCTGCCTCTAGGTTGGGCCTTCTTCGAGGAGCTTCTCCCAGTGTGGTCACTTATGGAGTCATGTTTTCGGATCTTAGGTGGACTTTGACTTCTCTTCTTATGTCGTCGGTACACATGAATGGTTGCGGGTTCATGTTTTAGTTTCCTCTATATGTTGGACAAGATATACAACAAGACTACATTAATTTATGTTTCTTTTTCTTTCTTCTTTATAAATCTCTTGTTGTCAGCCTTGCAACTCTGTAATTCGGCCCTAAATCTCCTTACAGTTTCAACCAGATCTGGAGGGGTTTCCACCACCCTCCTTTCATCAGATTCTTCATCTCTATTGCGGAAGTCATCCCCCACTTCATGAAACATCACCATACTTTAGTATTGAAGTCTTCCCGTGATTTACTGACTGCTCGAGTGTTGACCAAAAACACTTATTGTTAGCTAAAAGTCTATTATTTCATGAACAATACACAGTTCAATTTACTAAATGAACACACACAGTAGAAAGTTTCATTCTTTGATTTAATAAAAATTTTAACCAGAATTTTTAAGAAAGAGGTAAGGTAGAGTGTCACTCTTTTAAAATCACTCCAAATAGATTTTTTAAGTGACTTGTCCATGAGCCCAAGCAGACCAAGTGTTGTAACCATGATCTGATACCCTCTACAATTCCTAATTTTAGAAGTCTAGGACTCAGCCCGACCCTCTGATCAAGGTTCTCTAATTATCTAATTCAAGCAAGACTTAGAGACCTTGATAGTCTCACCTCTTAATCAAACATAGGCCCTTCCGGCTTCTAGCGCAGGTCTTATGATACCCACGACCTTCTCCTTCGTGCTTCAACAAAGTCTCAGAGTTGGCGTTAGCCCATTTTCTCTTGGCCCCTCCTTGGATATGACCTTGGGTGATGACCTCACACAAACACACAATTGTGGGCGCGGCCAAAGGCAGTTTGAAACCAAACTACTTTTTGGCCCGCAATTCTCCTCGAGCCTCCATGTGTCCTTTCTCCAAAACTAAGGTTTGGATTGCAGCCCACCATCAAATTTTTAAAGTTCATGCATCTCCAATCCCCGCAATGCTACAGGGACATTGATCTCCTAATATTGACGGTACTGTCTGAAATGATGGTTCAGATATTCCCTTTTCAAATCCATGGACTAGATATGCCCCTCCTAAATCAATGGATGTGATCTTCTTCATGATTCCAGACTTCAAACGTTTCAAATCTCAAACCCTTCTATCCTCTGTACATCAATCTTCTGGAGTTGATGATCTGCAGACAACTGTCCTCCTAAATCAACGACCCTACTTCTACTTTAGGTGTTTGACCTTTCAACTAGATCAATGATCATGTGGCCCTCTTCTCAATCAATAGTCAAGATCTCCTTCGGTTCTCCGAACTTCTGAGATCTCAAATCTCAAACTTCTTCCTTTTTCCCAATGGATTTTATTCGAAGGCTATAATCCACTTACCCGTGTCCACTTGATATTATGATCAAGGATTACTTCGGGTCTTTACTCAGATTCCACATATTAGTGCCACACGACCTCTGGATTTGATGATCGAGGATTACTTTAGGTCTTTACCCGGAATCCATAGATTCACGCCACTCCCCTTCTTAATATGAGGACTATGAATTACTTCAGGAATTTATCCATAGTCCACATATTCATGCCACATCCCTTCTTAATCTGATGGCTATGAATTACTTCGGGACTTTAACTAGAGTCCACAGATTCATGCCACGTCCCTTCTTAATATGAAAGCTATGAATTACTTCGAGACTTTACCCGAAGTCCACGGATTCATTCCATGTCCCTCCTTAATCTGACGGCTTTGAATTACTTCGGGACTTTATTCAGAGTCCACATATTCATGCCACATCCCTTCTTAATATGACTTCTATGAATTACTTTGGGACTTTATCCAGAGGCCATAGATTCACGCCACGTCCCTTCTGGATCAGACGGTCCAGATTCACTTCGGATGATCCAACGCTGGATATTTTCTTCGAACAATCTAACGACTGATATCTACTTCTTCTCTCTGGTTCTCTGGACTTAGGAAGTCTCAGATATCAATTGAAAAATCTTACACAGATTTCCCTGGAGTCCATGATTTGTCGCCATGTGTCCCTCTAGTTCTAGAGGTCTAGATTCACTTCGGGTCTTCGGGGTTTGGGAATCTCAACTTTCAACTGAAAACCCTTGAACATATTCCTCCAGAGTCTGTGATATGTCACCACGTATCCCTCTAGATCTGGACGTCCAAATTCACCTCCCGGTGATGGACGGCCTCAAATTACTTCAGGACTTAGGAACTTTGGTAAGTTCCCTTCTCCTGCATGTGCCAAGTGCTAAGGTTTGTGCACCTTGATTAGATCAAATGGTTGTCAATCCTTGGCATTTTGATCCAACAACAACTATCTCTCCTCCTCCTAAGATTCTGACTTACTCTGACTTAGAAGATTTTCCAAGTGCTCAAAGGATTCGACCTTTGCTCCTCCTACGGGCCCGTCTCCTGGATTTTGTCTGCACTCTTGAAAATTCTATCTCTTCTAAGATTGATCTCCTTGAATATTTCTCCATCCCACATGCTCCTTTCATTTCAGGGATCGTGTCTCAGATCGAATGTCAATGATGATCAACATTTCATAGAAATTGCGGGACCCTAACATGCGTACTCTTTACCAGAGAGTTCGACCTCCATAATATGGAAAGTGCTCGCTCAATTCTAGCATAACCAGGATAGTTGATCTTCTATCCCGTTGAGATCAACAACAAGGGTGAATTGTGGGCCACAAACTAGCGCGACTGTTATTTTCACCTTCATGCTCCACAGTGATTCCCCACCCTCGATCTTCGTTCATAGATTGACTGTTCATAGAAATTGCAAGGTTCAACTTGACTATTATGCAATTTGACATATCGGAGCCTCAAGCTCCAAGGTTCCTAGACCCAAGTCACGTGGATCTTCATATAACTCCTAGGCTATAATCCCCACTCTTAGTCGAGTGTTTGGTTAAGGGAATAGACGCAAGTTCAGAGTCTCCTAGACTATTGGTTTGAAGGGAAAAACTTTCCAACTCGTATATCTTTAAGCTATGAATAAAGGCAAAGTAACTTGTGAGGTTACCAAAATGGTAACTATGCCCAGAGGCTTGCTCCAACTATGGAATGGTGATGTAAATTTCTAGGGAAAGTGCCTTCAAGTGATTAAATTCGGACGTATGGAAATTCAAGAATAAATATAGGTTCTCAAGGGAATGAACGTATACTCATAAATTAATCATTTAATTTATATAAAGAAACCTTTATATACGTGTAAATACTCACATGCATCCATTATTTACAATTCAAAGCATAAGGCAAGAAAACACTTGTCATAACCATAGAGTGTGATGTGACTGTTGAAAGGGGTGCTCATTTCCACCCAACCATAGGCTCAGTCACTCGCAATGTATTTATCACTAGCCACTCCCAAGATTAAGACATGATTCTTTGAGATTCAATCTCTTACTTCCAACTCAACGGAAGTTAGGGACGAATTTTACTCTCCTTCTCCCAATATAGAAATAGATAAGGATGAAGGTTACTCTCCTTGTCCTACCTCAATCTCTATTTTTTGTGATCAGAACTCATTGTTCCTCTTTCAATCCTTCCTCAGACCCGAGAGTTTTCGTTCTCGTCTCTGCATTTTTTTTCCCCGTAGGTCTTCCTCTGCCCACCACACTTCCTTTCTTGCCTTCCTCAACAAGGTTGTGTGTGGATCGAATTCCCAATCAATATTCAGGTCTGGAAGCCTTATGGATGGGTGGTCTACCCCATCCCCTCATTAACTCTTGAGGGGGACTTCCCACCTTCCATTTCGACTGTAATTCATTCTTGGGTTAGAGGGTTGTTATGATTTGAGCAATTAATTCCAGCATGGTACTAGTTCGGTGGAGGTTAACACAACCATTCTAGGTCCTCTCCACCACCTTTCATATCATTCGTGGTTTTCTCTTAGCACATCCCCTCTTTTAGCAGTCATGCAGAACGTAACCATTTTCTATTAAAATAACAGAATTTACATTCATCGACCTTTTGTACAAAGGTCCATTAAATCAAACATTCACACTTTTAGGTTTTCCATAATTCCTTGGTCAATATAGTTATATTTACAGACTGGGGGAAACAGGGTATTACACCAATATACATTTGTGTAGGAAATAAGTGATAGACCCTTTCCTTTTAGATACAATAATCCAAACTCTTATGTTCCTTTGAGATATCTAAAAATCTGTTAAGCCCTAATATTGGCTCATTACCTCTTAATTGGGGCATATTAGATTAGTAATGTTATTTATTACCCCTTAATTGGGGCATATTAGATTAGTAATGTTATTTTATTTATGTCGGCTTTAGGCCATTAGTTGTAATTATA
>ML799391.1:243342-257595 GCA_009831015.1 Picea engelmannii
AATTGGGGCATATTATATTAGTAATGTTATTTATTACCCCTTAATTGGGGCATATTAGATTAGTAATGTTATTTTATTTATGTCATCTTTAGGCCATTAGTTGTAATTATACCTCCTAGTCTCCTATATATACCAAGGAGACAATTTCATTTTGAATCATCTTGTACTTGAACATTTAACTGGGGTAAAAGGAGGTTGCCCCCTCAAAGAGGCTTATTATCTGAAATTATCTCTTTTTCAAGGCGTTGAGTACTTTTCCTGAGGTTTTTCTATTCTATATTGATGTTTGGTTCTAACCAAAATCCTCTTCACTACTATGACATGTGATTCCTTTGGTGTTGCTTGAAATCGTTCCACTTTTCCAACTTCCTACATTACATCTGGTCTGGATGTTGTCACATATAGTAAGCTACCAATCATTGACGTGTATTGTCTCTAATCTATAGACTTTGAATCATCATCTTTTCTCAACTTACAACTTGTTTGCATAAGAGTGGTAACTGGTTTGCAATCTTCCATTCTGAACCTCTTTAGCATTTCTTTGATATACTTAGTTTGAGAAATAAAAATTCCTTGGTTTCTTTGACGTATCTGAAGACCCAGAAAGAAGGATAGTTCTCTGAGTAATGACATTTCAAATTGATTTTGCATATCCTTTGCAAATTTCTGGATTAACCTATCATCAACATAAAGTTTAATTAATAAAATATTATCTTGAGTTACCTTGATGTAGAGGTTGTTGTCTGTAGTTCCTTTTTTGAACACTGCCTACTCTAGATATTTATCTAGTCTAGAGTACCATGCTCTAGGAGCATGTTTTAGACCATACAAGGCCTTTTTCATTTTTCACATGCAATCTGCACTCTTTGACAACTGAAATCCTTTTGGTTGTTCGATGAAAACTTCTTCTTCATCTTATGCTTCTTCTTCGTAAATTTGTTCCATTGATTCATTTTCTTCTTCCTTTAATTATTGTCCACGTGCTTCATCAATTGTTACATTGATTCTTTCCAAAAATTTGTTCAAGCTCAGATTTTAACACTTGTATCCTTTCCTTATACTTGATTAACCAACAAGTAGTCCTTTGTCCACATGAGAGTCAAACTTTCCCATTCGTCCATCTTCTCTTTTGATGTAGTATTTTCTTCCAAATACTCTAAAGTGCTTCACATTTTTTTGTCTTCCTTTCCATATCTCATAGGAAGTTTTGTCATTGTTGGTTTTGAGCATTAATCTATTTTGAATGTAAATTGTTTTATGCACTGCATGTGTCCAAAAAATATCTGTCAATTTTTTAATCCATCAGCATTGTTCGAGCCATTTCCTGTTTAATTATCATCCATTATGATAATGTTCCTTTGTCTCTGAACCACTCTCTGAACCAATCTATGAATCCATGCTCTCATCCTCTGTCATATATCTGTCCAATCCTACTAAGTGTTATTATGAATCCATCTCTTTTCATACTGTCCAAGACTCTACTGCACATTGTCCATAATGTTGACCCATTTATGACTTGTACTATCATAAAGTATTCACTACTACAACTGATTGTACTTCTGCTAACTGACTCCTTTGGATCTGTTTATTCAAACTCTACAAGA
The DNA here is from genome assembly GCA_009831015.1 of Picea engelmannii. Lineage (NCBI taxonomy): Eukaryota > Viridiplantae > Streptophyta > Pinopsida > Pinales > Pinaceae > Picea > Picea engelmannii. Next base: position 244,947 of record ML799391.1, read on the forward strand.
TGATCGAAGGATGGTTCTTTGGTCTGTCACAAATATTTCATAGACTCCCCCTGTCTAGTATTCATGTTACCTAGGACTCTCTAAGCCATATGGATCAGAACAATTCCTACTCTGATGTGTATTCATCATCATCTTCATTGGTAGATTCATCATCTCTTTTACCTCTGACTTCTTTCTCTCTGTTTGTGGATTCATTTTTCACTACAATTCCTAAAAGTACAATCTCTTGAACCTATTCCTTAGTTACTTGTCCTTCTTTTCTTTCAGTTTTTTTCCAAACCTTTCTGTATATGACATCTTTCTTTTTCTCTATAGAACTTTCTTCATCTCATTTTATTTCCAATCTTGTGATCTTTGAGACCTGGTCTTTTCTCACTTGTTCTTCATGTTTTCTTATCCATACTTTGTTACATCTCATAGCAGTGTTCTCTTTCATGGAAGTATCGATCATGCTTATACAATAACTAGCTATGTGTCCATAGTTATGACATTTGTAACATTCAATGTTACATGGGGCCACATAGGCATTTCTTACTTGACCATTTCTTTTATAATCCTTGCAATCTACAACCTTATGTCCAAAGTTAATACAATAAAAACAATTACCATAAAAGAAATTTGCATACTTGGGAGTGAATGATCTTCTTTGTGGTGTAGTCCTTATAAATTGTTTCCTTGAATGATCATGATCATGATTGAAGCTTCTTTGTGGATTCAACATGGATGGTCTTCTTGAAGATGTATCTTCAATAGTTTTCTTAGATTATGGTTGATTATGATTCCTTCCTTTGAGTACTTTTGCATAACTCTTTCTATTTTCTTCATTCTTCTTTTCTAGCAACCTAGAGTACTTCTCTTCATTTTTCTATACTTGATGTGGATGTTTCTATCTCTTCAGTGTTCTAGTTGAGCTTGACGATTTTACTTCTCAATGTGACAAGTTCTTCTTCAAGCTTCTCAACCTCTTCTTCTTTCTTCATTATCCGATACTTCATTACTTCTTCTGTTTTTTTTGCTTCTTCAAGCTGAATTTTTAATGTGATTATTTCTTCTTCAATTCATTTCTATTATTGACCAAACTTTTCCTCAAGATGGTTTAGATCATTAGTTCTTTCCTTAAGATGATCTTTCAATATATTCTCCCTAATTTCTGCTTCTTCCTTCTGTGCTTCTATGTTAGCTTCCAAATATTGCTTTTGATATTCAAGATTTTATTCAATATTTCTGGCTTGTTCTAGTTGAGTTCTTAAGCTCTCGATGACCTATTGAGCTTCTTCAAAAATGTGAACACTTTCCTTTTGTTTCATCAATTCTTTCTTGAGTGACATGTTTTCTTCTCTTAGTTCATCTAAAGCACTAATCAATTTTTCTTCATAATTGTCTTCCTTTTCAATTAGTTTTTTTGTCTCATTTCCTTCATGGAATTTTGTTTCAAGATGTCCACATTTTTCACAATTAAAGAAAAACAACATACCTCTAGTGATTATGTACTCTTCATCTTCTGAATCTGTTTGACATGGTGAACATAATTATTTTTAATCTGTATCTACATCTTCTTTGGCATTTTCTGAATCTGCAATGGGTGAAGAATATATGGCATGTAACTTATCCCAAATTTCTTTGGTTGATGAGCATTTATCAACCTTTTCTCTTACTAGATTAGGTAATCCTTCCCAGATGAAATCCATTGCTATTTTGTTATTTTTCTTCAATTCCTTCTTGGCTACAACATTTTCCCTTTTTGATCTATCTTATCCTGTAACAGCTGATAGCCAAATATAATATCCTTGTGTTTGTAAAAATACTTTTTTCCTTCTACTCCAGATCTCATACTTTAAACCATTTTGACCATTAAACATTAGTAATCCATTCTCAGAATAATCCATGATCTCCTTCCAGTGGTTAAATTGTTTCCTAAAGGAACCTGCTTTGATACCAATTGTTGGATTACTAAGAGGGGGGGGTGAATAAGTAATAGATATATTTAATCCTTTTTCACCATAAAATGCAAGTGTTATATTAATGTAGCATTATCATTCAATAGTTGTAGAGTAAATGCACAATGAAAAAATGATCAATCACACACATACACTATACACTAGTGTTTTACATGGAAACCCAAAGCGGGAGAAAACCATGAAATGTTTTTTCTTATATGTATTTAAGAATTACATTCATTGGAAGCACCAAATTCCTTTGTTTTCTAGCTGCAACTGGAAGGAGGCTCCAACCCCCTAGTTTCTCAGGCTACAACTTGAGGGAAGCTCCAACTCCCCAATTCTCTGGCTACAACCAGAAGGAGGTTACACCCCCTATGTTATCCCGCTAAAACTAGAAGGTGGCTACAACTACCTATCCTTTCCCCATCCAACCTCTTTAATGTAGAAGTAGAATGATGGAACCACTATCGCACTATCACTATGAGATATATTGTTGTAAACCTTTACCAGACAACCTGCAATCAAACTATAACAACATGTGCCAACATGTACCAATAACCTATGCCAACATGTATCATACATCAACCTGCACCATAATCAAGTGCATCAATCATGCACCAAAGCTCTACAAATAACCTATCATAATAACTTATCCAAACAACCTATCACAACAACCTGTCTCATCAATCTTATCAACCAAATCAGATCTACTCACCAGGAAAACTCTCAACCATATGCACAATATCACCAAGATATGCATCAACCAAGCATAACACAACAACTCATAATCATCACCAAGATCAATATGTGCTTCTAATAATATACCAAGACAAGTATGCTACATCATCCATAAATCATGTGTCAACAATACTACTAACAAGTACCTCCAACCATGTACTAAGTATGTACCAATCATGCATCAACTACACATCAACTTTGACTCATCAAGATGTACCAACATCATCAACTATACACCTCATGTATGTGCCAACTCATCAACCAATCTGATATGATCACATATACCTCAAATGTAGAAACTGAATATGTCATTGAGAATCCTATCACTGTATACTCATCAACCAATCTGATTTGATCACATATAACTCAAACACTATACCACAAGTCTGTACCTCAAACCATGTGCTATAACCTCATTGTTATACAACCTCTATCTGTACCAATACCTTCAACAACATACCTCAACCAAAATCCCTCAAACACGAACCAATATTAAACTTCAGTAGATCTGCCTCAAATCAACTCTACGGCAAGCCATAAACTCCCAAGAGGAAATCCAACATATTTACAAGGAAAACCCTCAACTTGATTCATAAATTAAACACTACACATATGAGATCCGTACCTTTTTTTTCTTCTTGTAGCGTTCTGTTGCCGCGGTTTTGTTGTCGTGATTTTTCTACCGCACTTTTTCTGCTGTGGTTTTTTTGACACACTTTTCCTGCTGCGATTTTTCTGCCACTTTTCTTCCTCTCTTTTCCTGCCACACTTTTTCTACCGCATTTTTCCTACTACAATTTTTCTCTATCAATAATACCTGCCCAAATAGGCTTTCACAAAAATAGAAATTAAATTATATTAAAGTGTGTTTGAATGAAAGACCCTTTCCTCTTATTTATACTTTTATGTAGCTTCCTCAAGGGGTTACCTTCTAACCATCTTAACCCACTTTCCTTATTTTAGGATTAACCCACTTATAACCACTTGTCCACTTAACTTAACCACTTTCCATAATTAGTAAGTTCTCCATTAACTTTATTATTTAAACAATTTCTTTTGCATCCTCTTTGACTTATAGTACACTCATCACTTCACTTTATTATTTAAATAATTTCTTCTTTGCATCCTCTTTGACTACTTTGACCTTTTGGGGCTTCTAGATGACTCATGAGGGTTCTCCAACTTCACATGGACATAAATATATAAGCATGAGGAGTTATGTGGCGTTCCACATACCACCGGAAATGGCATGACATGTACTATCCATGTAAAATAGTATTTCTTGAAAATATGTCAAAACTCGTACCATTATCTATAAAACATACTTGGTTCCATTACCCAAACCATTGTGCTACCCGAATTCGCTACCAGACATTCTTCAAGGGTTGACGTCAATGAAAACTAACCCAATTAATCAACAGTATGGGTAGGAAGCAGTGGTTCCATTAGAATTTATGGTACCCAGTGTATGCGTAGCAACAATTACCAACATGAAAGAAAGAGGTGAAGTACATGAGAGGTTAAGTCAACTAATGGAAATGGAAGAGAACAGGATTCTGGTAGGATTTCACCAAAAAGTATAGAAAGCAAGGGATAAATCTTTCCATGACATACATATTAAAAATAATAGTTTTAAGGAGGGAGACTTATTTCTTCTCTATCACAACAATGTTTTGCAACACCTTGGTAAGTTTAGAATGCATTGGCTAGGGCCATATGGAGTAAATACTATAACATATGGGGGATCTGTGTAGCGAAAATAATTGGGAGGAACATAAATGAAATAAATGATCAATGGTATTCTACTGAAACTTTATAGGTATATTCAACCTACTAAACATTAAAAGTTACAACACCATAATAAAGGCATGTATATAGTGTACTATAATAGATATTATGATAGAAAATGATAAAAAATAAATAAAAAGGGGAAAAAGAAGAAAAAAGGAATACAAAAATAGGAAAAGAAGAAAAACAAATTAGGAGGCAGAAGCTGAATGAATCAGAGGAAAGTGCAAAAAAGTCATGCGTAACAATTACTGCGACCACATCGGAAGACAATGCACAAGAAAAATTACACTCAACGCAAATGCATGCAAAAACTGAAAAACAATTATGATCAGGTCTATAAAGTGAAAAAATAATGTGTTCGTTCAATAATTAGTAATTAATGAGCAGAGAACGAGATACAAAGTGCATTCCCTAGCTATAACTTTACGAAGAAGAAAGCAAGTGTGCTAATTAGATAGAATATGACCCCACCAAAGTTTGGTGCTCTAGGCCAATATGTGTGGGTTACTCGACAAGGCAAAAGGTGCAAGGAAAGAATGAGACATCCTGAGAAAGTTGTTGAGATTGAATATGTCACCACTTTGGACATATATTCAATTACCCCAACACGGTTGAAGACGAAACATTGACAACGTCGCAAGTGGAAGTAAGGAAAATTTGTGGGACTCGAAATGGTATCCCGAACCATAATCTTGAAATTCCCTCTAAACCTAATGAAATGGCAGGTTAGTGACAGGGCCACTATGGAGAAGAGGTGTTGGTCAAGGACATCACTGACCAACCAGACTCTGAGAGGGACGAAGAGGATGTATAAACAACAGAAGCAGGCCCATCTATTGTCTAGAAGAAAATACAGGCGCATGATGCCACAAACATCACACATCCATATCTCCCAAATGTAGTGGTCATTGTGAATGATATGATGGGAAAATTATGAAAACTTAGGTACTCAGACCACAATGTATGCGATGCGACCAAATTCCCAAATTTGGCTAAAGAAACCTACCTAGAAAATACAAGGAAATTGGACCCCTAGGTAAACCAATAATGGAGCCTACGTAGTGGATAATGGGGTTGTACAACTTTGGCATAATGAACCTCTTAGATATACCGCACTTCGGGTGCGATAAAAATGTCGATCTCTATGTCAAACAAATAGTAGCCCAAGTACATGATGACATCATTTGGATGGATAGGATAGTACATTTGGATGTGGCACTAATTTCCAAGATCATAGGATTACCTGCAATCAGCACACAACCAGAGGAGTACTTGGATAACAAGGCACGTGAGAATGAAATCACCAAGATGGTAAAAGCATAGTTTGGCACCAGTAGGAGAAACATGGGAATTGTGCTAAAGGACATGAATGACAATGTGATGAGGTTCTCTAGCAATCTTATGGCTTGAAAGCTACTGAGGAAATGAAAAAAAGAGGAAACTCCTGTAGGAGTTATAGAAGTAGCCACGCAGTGTGTGAAAGGAGTGATGTTCATTTGGGCACCATACCTGTTGAACCAATTTTTGGTGGATTGCAGAGATGCACATGATAATAGAATTAAGTTCCATTAATATTGACTTATCGTTCTTATAGATTTGGTAGGATGGAAGGAGCCAAAGTTTTCATCCTTTCTGGATAGGAAAAGAAAATGCTATGTGTCCCTCTAGCAGGCCAAGGATAATAAAAATCAACAAGACAATAACACGGTATTTGCAATGTTGCTGGAAGAAATACAACAATGCACAGCCAATGTGTGGTGCATACCTATGGAGGTAATCCAGGAAATAGAAGGGATAGCCAAGTTCAAGGAATCCAGGCACCACATGTGGATCCAGACCGCAAGGGATCCAAAGAAGGAATGGATGGAAATGCAATATTGTTTAATGAAGGAAGAATTTGACTGGATAATCAGAAACTATCCAACGCAGTGGAAGTTGTCAATAACAAAACTAGCAGCAAGGCCAGCCATGCCACAATCTACCAAGCCCAAGGAAAAGGCTAAAGCAGGTTCCTCAGCAAAAATAAATAGCCCAGTATATAACACTAGAAAGGTTGCAAAATAGAATCAACCATTAGGAAGAAACACAGTGCCTAAAATATCAAGGAGGACAACAACAACGACAAGGAAAGAAAATGAGAAATAGACCAAAAAGGGGGATACATCACAGACTAGTGAAGAAAGTGTTCAGGTTATAACAAGTGGGGTGCAACCCTCACAGACAACAAGGAATCCAATGTAGGTAGATGAGGTGTGCAAAAAGAGGAATTATGTCACGGACTACCTAGTCATCACCCTCGGAGAGGATGATGTTGAATTCGTCGTGGACAAGGTCCAGGACAGGGGGGAAGAGGTGGTTTGTATTATAGTGGAAAAAGAGAAGAGGTCATGGCCATGCTCATGGAAGTCCATTAAATCCTACAACAACTATTAAGTCAAGAAGGACCACATGCCATAATGCAGTGACAAGAAAAGACACAACGACCCTTTGCATAGAAAGAAGGAGAAGAGACAATATAGTTGGTAGTGCAAGGAAGGGACACATTCACAATTACTGACCAAATTATCATAATGGATCAAGAGATCATGAAAAAACCCATGGGGGAAGTTGAGAAATTTGAAGTGGTCATGGCACCGATACCCAACAAGGAACTATATAGACTCCAAGCCAGCATAATGAAAGAAGTGAAATCCATAGCCCACGCGAATGCGACTAAATTGGAGGTGGGTAGGGATGAAAATAAATGTTACAAATCACATGCGACCAACTGGCCTCAGAGAAAGAGGAGGAGAAAGAACGTGAGGATAAGCTATAATAGGGATTAACAATGGTATAGGACCTCATCCTAGATAATGTGCAAGCACCAGAGAGCAGTGCAGAGTAGAAGATAAAAATTATTTCACAAACAATTGATGAATATAAGAAATAAATAGAGGAGCTAAAAGAAAATATTAATCCTATGACTCCTCCAGAGGTTCGATAACAGAGAGAACAACAATCCACACTCCAGAGAGAGGAGATGACGAAAGAAGAAAAGGAAGTCACATAGTTGTTCGACAAAACCATGCAGATCTGGACCATTTTAGAGGAATATCAAAAGATCCAATAGTGGGACCAACAAGAGGAGAAAATAAGTGCTTCCATAGAGGAGATAAAGCAATGGAAAAAAACAATGAGTATCACAAAATGCTTGAAGGGCACTCAATAAATGAAGACTCTGTAGACAGAGTTAAAGAAAACGCAGACAAATAAGAAAGAATGACAAACCCAATTGGAACCACTCCAGGAACAAGCAACACAGATGATTTCATAGGTGGAGGAAGAGAATATGAGTATGGCATAGGCACATTTAGAGGTCGCAACATTAATACAAGAGGAGATAACAACGTAGACATTCAAGGTGCTAATAGGAAAAGTTGTGCAAATAACGTAAAAAGGAAAGAAACTAACAAATAAGTTCCATAGTTTGGAAAAGGTGGTACATGTTCTCGCACCACTTGAGTGGCTTAGGACTGTTGGACACACCTACCACACTTAGAGGGGGGGTGAATGAGTGTGGGGCTATTTTTCCCAAAACTTCCCTCTTGCACAAAAGTCATCAATTAGCATTCAACATTTATTCATTACCCATTGTTGTCATTTATAACCAGTTAGATGTAGGCACATATCAGCAACATGTATTAACAATATATCATCAAAAATTCATCATCACAATGGACACAAAGAACACAAGATGTATGTACAATTTTCTTTTTATTACGGACTACAATCCTTGGGTTTATCAAAAACAACTGAATAGAGTACAACTCTACAAGAGCACCAGCTCTATATGCAAGACTCAGCTTACACCCTCAACAACAACTGATATGAGGCAATAATCCTCAATATATATCAATATGTCAACAGGTACATGACCTGTCAGTAGTGCATCCCACGTGTGAACGTGCCCTGGCTCACTACAGCCCACGTGTGAACGCGGATGATGTATAATGCAACAGGCGTATGCTTCTGAGAAACTAGGGTTTTTCTTTGCTTCACATGCTCAGATCCTCTGCAACCTGCAATCACTTTCTCTTATGTCTTCCACTGTCCAGACTGACCCACAACCAGTCACAATACATCCAAGCTCTCCAATAGCTTGCTCATGCTCCATAACAAATCAATATGAATGTTATCTCAATCATGTATAAACAACAAGTATACCATATCAATCATGTCACTACTGAATCACAAGAGTGTTGCTCATTCCATCCATAAAATCAACCAAATTGAGCCATACCAAGAATTCCCTAAGAATTCACAACATATCAAACAATAGCATCTATCAAGACAATAATGTAACCATACTAGTGACATAGTGATAGATCTGAGGGCATAGAATGTAGATCTGGAACCTACCTCATCATCCAAGAGCTTGGCACCAGTTCAAACACAAATCTCCATGAGTTTATTCAGTCCACGCTCCCTGTACACAGTCATCCTGCGTGTACACTCACCTTATACACAGCCATCACGTGTGTACATGCACCCTATACACAGACAGCCCGTGTGGACATTAGAAAATAGGGTTTTTTGTGTCTCCGAGACTTTTTCTGTCAAGATCTATGACATTGTCAAAACTTTGATGCATCCATAAGATCCTCCTCTTGCTCTCTTCCTTAGAATAGATCTTCAATCATGCTCGAGAGATCCACACCAATAAGATTCTCTCACAAGAAGTTCTCCATCAATACTCCAAAAGATATTGCCAAGAAGCTCTCCATTGATCCACAAAAGGGATTCTTACCAAATGTACATTTTACAAGAGATCCTAACTTCTTATTTATATTTTCATCTTCTACGTAACTTAACCCATTTTTAGGTTACTTAACCCATTTCTAGGTCACTTAACCTATTTTCCTTATTTTGGGGTTAACCACTTTCCATGAATAGAAAGTTCTCCAATACTTTATAATTTAAATATTCCTTCTTGATTTTGTCACTTTACTTTATCATTTAAATAATCCATCTTGATTTTGTCACTTTACTTTATCATTTAAATAATGATTTCTTATTTTCAAGAACTTTTACTTCTTTGACCTTTTGGGGCGTCAAGCCTTCATATGGGGGTCCTCCAACTTCATAAGACCATAACTCTCAAACTGTGAGGAGTTATGTGACATTCCACATACCAACAAAAATGGCATGCCAAGCACTATCCATCTAGGATAGTTTCACCAACAACTTCATTGATCTTCATCTCATTATTCCACATACAAGCATAGGTCCTCCAATCATTCTCCTAGGATAACTCAATCCGTAAAGCATCTTCCCGTGAGGGCTTTCACCATAAGGGGACCACTTTGGAGTTCATCCATTTGTGCACCTTATCAACCATGATAAGATAATAATGATTCATGTTTGCATCAATTCACCACTACATCATATATATAAACTATGCATCATGTATCAATGACAACTCATTGATCCATCTTCATCAATGCATCATATCAATGATCGATATTTATCAATTGGTTTCCACTTGGATATATATCATTCTCATCAAGGGCTTCATATCAATGATCCATCTTTATCAATATATCACTCTCATCAAGGGCATCATATCAATCAATTACTTGACATCAATCAAACCAAACCATTTACATCAATGACATATGATCCAACAATCTCCCAAATAATAAAACGATTGGCATCAATGACAACATGATCCAACAAGGACAATGCACATCTCAGTGTTGGGGGCTTGTTGGGCACATGATTATTTTGAGAAGGAATTTTATTTTGGGCACATGCCTATTTTTGGAGAAAAGATCTATTTTGGGAAAGACCTATTTTTGGAGAGGAAGACCTAATTTTGGAGCATGCGCAACAAGTGGCAAGAAATCAGCATGCAGAAAAACAAGGAAAAGAAGCATGTGGGAGGAAAAGAAACGTGGCGTGCAATTAGAGCAGCCTAACCGAGATAGGGTTAGGGTTTTTGATAAGAATTATAATGACTATAAGCCATAAAGTAGTATAAATAAGGACCTAGGAGGTCTAGGAAAGGGGTGATCAGGTTAGTAGAGGAAAAGAGAGTTGATTATTATGATTTGATGGGTTGTTGATTGTTATAAGTCTTGTAGAAGAGTCAAATAAGCTAGATTCTAAGGGTTAGGTCATGGGATGAGGAGTCTGGTGTGATCTAGTCCACCTCACAAAGGGTTCTTACCCTCATCTTAATTGTATTACTGAAGATGTAATGTGCACAGTGCAATAGTTTGCAGCAGATTAAATAAAAGAGAAGAGAAGAAAGATCTTTGTGGACGTATCGCCGGGAGGGGTGAACCACGGTAAACCTTGTGTTCTATGTGATTATTAATAAATCTTTACTTTTGTTTGATCATTAGTTTATGAATAATGGTTAAAATAGAAATATCAACATGCATGTATAGGTTTTAAGATGAATAAATCATGAAAGTAATTGAATGATAAAAAAATATAATGTATAAGGAAGAAAAAACACAATCCCAGATATCCACTCCTTCCTATACTGCAAAAACTTGAGTATTTTAGTCACCCATAATATCTATCTAGGGTGAGACTGTGTGGTGCACCCTATGTACATCTTTTCCTTCTAGTTTACCATGAGTGTAACATCCCCGACCATCCATGTTGGGTCATGCTACGCCAAAGAACTCTCTTGTTCTCTCTGCGGAACATACTGTAACACACCCAGCAACCAACTGAGCTATGCCACATAAATTTTTCTAACTGTATGCAACTAAAACATATGCATATAGAACACTTGCAGAAGCTTTACATGTAAAACGTAAACAAACAAATACATTTTGTAAATGCATGGATTCACACTGAAATAACAGAAACATAGACATGCAGTAGATACATGAAATACCCATAAACATAAAGACAATTATAATCATGCATAGGATAAACCCATAAAATTAAACACGTAAATAAAAATGCAGCATGTAAATTTATCACACAATTGACACTTATCTTTGTGAGAATATCACCAACTGTGTCCAGACCTTCCACGAACCTCCCAACCTTAGACCACACTATTCATCACTCTCAACAGTGAGTCACCCCCAAGCTAGGACTAAACTCCACCCAGGTAAAAGGGATTCCTAACCAGGATAAAGGCTCATGGACAACAAGAAAGACTGGCATAGGTGCTCATCAACTAATAGCCTACAGTCCCTCATTCCCCACATGCATGTCCCACCCAGATAGTGTGCCCCTTCTCTTCTCAACAGTCCTTTGGCTGCCCCACTTCCCTTCTGGGCTTCAACAACAGGCCGAATAGGAAGTCTCAGAGAACTGTAGCTGCAGTTCAACACCTTCAGGAAATCAATCCCCAGCAATTCTCTCACCCAGAGAATTGATCATGGGCCTGACAACCCTCTTCTTCAGTCCATCTCCCATGCTAGCTAGAAACACCAACACAAAATGGCTATGGATACAGGTTCAAGTACAGTCATGAGATACCAAGGATAGCTCAATGGGTGTGAATACTCATGGATGATTCATTGGATGACTAAATGATGGCATGAATGATGGAAAAGATGATAGGAAATTAACTAAGTCCCAACAATATGTATGCATGTCCCCAACTTGACACTTGTCATGTTGGGAGCTACTTTAGCTAACTTGTACCGAACTTTAGAACTTAGGATAAATAATTATCCATACTTTATGATTAAATAAATATTAATAAAATATTCATTTTGTTGATTAAGGTTGGTTGTCATTGATGTCAACCCTTGAAGAAAGACCTGTAGTACAAAGGTTTGGGTAATGGACCCAATAGTGTTTGATGTAAATATGACTCATTATTGTTTTTACATGGTTGATAAGAAGTAAATATGGATGAACTCCAAAGTGGTCCCCTTATGGTGAAAGCCCTCACGGGAAGACGCTTTGTGCAGTAAGAGAACCCATGCTTAATTGTGGAATAATGAGATGAAGGAAAGTGAATTTGTCAAGGAAGATATTCTAGATGGATAGTTCTTTTCATGTCATTTCCGATAGCATGTGGAACGTCACATAATTCCTCACGGTTAGAGAGTTATGGCCATGAGAAGTTGGAGACCCCAGGTTTGGGTAATGGACCCAAGTTTGTTTGATGGGTAACGGTATGAGTTATTATATATTTTTAGATAATACTATTCTATATGGAT
>ML799391.1:276543-287778 GCA_009831015.1 Picea engelmannii
GACATTTGTTTGCAAAATGACCTATCCTACCACAGTTAAAACATTTGAAAGGCAGTTTACCTTTGTATTTGCCTGATCCCTTCTTCAGTCTCTTCACAAATTTTTCTTCAATTTCATCGGGCTCAGAATCCTCATTCTTGTCTTCTTTAAATGATGCTTCTATGGAGGTGGCTTTATCTTTAACTATTCTCATTTCATATGCAGTCAATGTTCTGAGAAGTTGGTCAAACTGCAAGGTTTTCAGATCATTAAGTTCTTCTATAGCAAAGACCTTCGGGTTGAACCTATCTGGGAGAGATCTCAAGATTTTCTGAACTAAAGAAGGTTCCCCAATTGTTTCACCAAGTGCCTTCATTGCATTCACCATTTCTTCTACTCTCAGAAAGTATTTTCCAACAGTTTCATCTTCCTTCATCTTCAGCTATTCAAATTGTATTATGTAGTTTTGAAGCTTTGCATCCTTTACCTTCTCATTACCCTCATAACTGTTAATGAGTTTGTCCCACATTTCTTTGGCAGTTCCTAAGTGTTGACGGGAGAAATTGACCGTCCGTCAACTGGAAGAGTGGATCCGGTCTGGGGTTGTCTAAATAACCCAAGCCGTCTGGGATAACCCACCCTGAAGGGTTTAGCGGCTCCGTTGGCCGATCTAAGTCCTAGAAAAACAAATGAAAACTAAACTAATAAACTAATCTAAATAAAAACAATAACTAAAACAAACTAATAAACAAATTTAAACTACATATATACAATATATTACATAAATCATACAAATATAATTCTATAAAAGTTAATGTTTAATTATCAACAAAATCATCTTTAATTACAAATATACAATGTTTGCAAATTACAGATTTAAATTAAAACCTGCAAAAATCATTTGTAATCTGTCCTAAGACAGCGAAACCATTGTTTTTTGATTTTTTATAGTTTTATGAGAAAGAAACTGAATAAAAAATAACTAAACTAAGAAACTAAAATAATAACTCTAACCACAAATCTAAACTATACATATGTCTATCTAAACTACTTATACTATACTAACAAATTAACTATCAAATAACAAATAACACACTGACCTGAAGAAACGCTCCAGGTTTGTCCTGTATGCAATGATTATCTTAGTTGATTGGAGGGAGGAAACCCGCACCAGATTTTCCACAAGCTTCTCATAAACTAGAAGCAGTTGTGCTCTTCAAATATCAATGGCAGGACAAACAAGACATAAAAATTTACAGCAATCTTATAATTTAAAAATTTTCACATTCAGATAAATCCTTATGCAAAATTTGTACATAACAATTCAATTAATGATAAGATAAAACTGTATTCATTAAACTGAAATGGAGTAATTGTTGTGTTTTTAAATAATAAAAGAGATCAGATATGGATAACACATTAATCAAGTCACATCATCCTACAATGGATTACGATAGCTAAAGTAGTCTATAATCAACTGCAAACTGATATGAATAAAACTGGAAACAAAAGTTTGATATATTGAAAGCGAAAGTTGTTACAAGACATCAACTTTCATCTCAGTCTGTATTATAAATCCATAGTCTGGTTCTCCCACAGTGAGGATGATTATCCCTCATTACAAAATAACAAGTATTTAAAGACTTCCCACAGGGTAAAACATCCCTGTGGGAATTATCAAAATAATTTACAAAAATCTGGGATGATATCCCAAGTCTCTATTTCTGACTCAAACTAACAACTTAAAATAAAAACTACATCACACAAATATCTCCTAAACTGCCACAGCATGCCCAATTGATCATTGCAATTCGAATGTACCTGAAAGAGGACAAAAATAGACAAGTTAAGAGGATATTTTATTGATAGAATAGACAAAAATCTAATTTTTAAGACTAGCTACAAAATCTTGCGATTTTGTAGCTGGTCTAATTTGAAAACAGAATCGATTTCAATCAATCCAAATGCAATAGAAATATATCAAACCAAATCCTTAATTACTAATTCCAAACAAATCAAATCATTCATACCACAACGAATCAAACTTGTATGCAAATTGAAACCAATGAAATCGTGGTTGAATTGATCAATAGGTAACAGGATATGTGAGATTTGTCAAACAATTCTCATTACCAATTCGGGACATACAGAATCAATTGACAGTTGGGGATCCAACGAAATTATCTATTGAACCAATTTCAAAACAAACTATGACTGATTTTAGCCAAGTCTTTCATTGAAATAGAGACAAACTATGTCAATCCGATCTTAACAGAATCATTTTACGAATCAAATAGATTACATTGTTTTGGTCAAACCAATATTTAATATTGATGGATTGCATATATGAAAGACCTTGCTAATCCCAGCATACAGAATCGTCTCAAAATCAGGACATAAGAAATAATTTCAACTATATTAGAGCCGACATAATCCAACAACAACAGAATCATATGAATCCAAACATAACTGTGTTCTGAGTTTAACAATCGAATCTTCTGTACATGATTCATAACGAGATCATTTTGGTAAAAGTAATAGAAACAGACAGAGCTATTGAAAGAAAATCCAAACAGAATCGAAAACAAATCAATCGTTTTATTCTAATATGAGAATAATCAAATCGCATTGACCAAATCATAGCTATAATTGGTTTTAGGAAAACGAATCGATGGAAACGAAATCTCTCATGATAATTCAAATAGAAAAAATGAAATCACTTTTGGTAACTGGAAGTAAACATAATTGTTTTTTTAATCTACTCAAGCAGACATAACTAATTGATTGTGCTAGTCGAAACCAAATCATCCAAAATTCATGTGGAAAAACCATACCTGGGCAGTAAGACAATGCTTCGATCATGATAATTTTGAATTGACAAAAGCTGTTGTTGCCTCAACATCTTAAAGAGAACAGAGATTTCTTGATAAATCTTTGGATTGATCAAGGGTTTTAACAGGAGGTTGAGGCACAAGGCTAGACAGGCAGAAGGGGTTCTGAAGCACAGGTCTGGAGAAGTGATAAGCATTATGGCAAATCCATACAGACCCAAAATGCACCTTACAGCCACAGAGAGGATCTGAAAAATTGACCTGTAAAACACGAGCTAGATCTCTGTAACAACTCGATTTCTGAGGAAACTGCCCATCAAGAAGGTAAAGGGGCTAATTTTGGTTCTGGGTTTTCAAGGGTTTGATTTGATTCCAAACCGTTTTCCCAGAATCGTTCATGCAAAATCGTGTCTCCAGGGGCAATTACGGGGGCAGTCTTAAGCAGTCTTCTCTGGCAATAATGAAACCAAAACTGACTCTGAACACCATGGGGGTTAAATTCTCCCTACAGGAGCCAGGAGAGAACACACAGTGAGCAGGGTGAACGGTGAGGGTTTGTATAAGGTATACGTAGGACCCAAAACTCAGAGATTTCCCCAAAAATCAACAAAGGTAACCCGGTAAGGAGGCAGGCATTAATGCCAAAGTGTGCGAGGGTGGTGGAGTTAGCTCAGACCATGCAAAATAGTCATTTCCATAAGTACAACCGACGGTGCATATAACTATTCAAATATTACTGTTGCATATATTAGAAACCATGCTATTCAAACAATTAATGAAACATATGGTAATTCGACCAAACATTTGCGCAAGCAAAGTTTTAGCATAGTGTTAAAACCAAAGTAATGATTCGAAATCAACACCAAGGGTTTGATCAAATCAAATATGTGTTGTATGATGTGATTTATAGCAAGGGTCTAACCACAACACCAATGTATTTTCATGAAAACAATGTGTAAAAGAAATCGATCAAAGACTATAGAAATAAAACCAACAATGCATCAATGATTGAATCACAACCCTTAACAATTCATCACAATCTCATAAAAATGGAAATCATATTAACAACAGAAATTCCAAATGAATAAAGAATCTTGGAGTCTTGCCAATTGTATAACGATAAGTTAATTGGAAACGCAATGAGCATAGAGACAAGAGTGATCATAACAATTCTTTATTTGTTAATATGACTTCGAAATCAAAATTTTCACGCTTGCAGTCATGAAAACAAGAACAAAGGTAAGTGTGTGAATAGAGCGAACATAATGGTGTTATTTTATTCCGAAGATTTTCATGAAAATCAAGGTTCGCAAAACACTGGTGTAGGCAGCTTCTAAGGACAGTATAAAAATGTGAATTGGCTGCCAACAATGGCGACACACTGGTAGAAGCAGTTATCTCTGCCAAAAGAACAAATTCAGATTATGATAATGAGAAAAATTCTAACTCAAAAATAACAACCAGAAAATCGTTAAAACATCATCATTAATCGAATATTCCAGCAATGTTTAAAGGATGAAAACTGATAACAGTCTTAAGACAAGCAAGACACGATATTAAAGATAAAATCTCCAATACTATTGACAGAGCCACTGCTGCCCGCAGGCATCCATATCCTCGACAGGGTTTCCATTTAACCCACTCTGACATCCGTATCCTGCCAAGAAGTTCCAAATCAGAAGAAAGAACATTTTAAGGTCAAGTTATCTCATTTTTGCAAATTTTCATATACCCGACATTGCTTCGCTGCCAGCGGGCCTATTCAGTACCCCGGCGAAGTTGTCTTGGCGTCATGCATGCATTTACCCATTGCCAGCAGACCTGTTCAGCATCCCGGTGGGTTTACAAGCACTTCCCACAACTCTTTTATGTTTTAATTTTTTAAAGATATATGATTGAGCGAGGTGACGCTAAAAATTACGATATTTTAAACATATTTTTTCAGACCTCAGCAGAAATTTTTAGAACTGTCCTTTATTAAGATCTAGAGATGGTTTATTTACAGAACCAACCTTCTAAAGCAGGGAGACATCTCCTGAGTCATTCCCTTAAGGAACAGGGACAGCGTAAAAAGATAATAGATGATCGTGACAAGCTTATTTCAGAGATCAAAATCAGTTAACTTCTTTCAAACAACATCTTTTTGCCAACACAAATGTAAATTTCAGAAGTATATAATTGATGTTTATACAATTTTTCAACAGTCATTTAAGTGAAAGAATTTTCCGTTTTCCTTGTCTGAACAGTTCCGAAATTCAGGTATGTGTACTTCCAAAAACAAAAACTAATAAGCATAAAAGGAAAAAAAACACACCAGTGAAGAAAAAATTGGAAAGCAAAGAAATCTAAACAACAAAAACAAAAAACAAAATATGTACAGAAGGGGCATCTGAAAACCTCATGTAACAAATCCCTTGGGAAAATGAAAGAAAGAATGAAAATCCTAATTGATGGGAAAAAAGTCTTACTCGTGGTACCTTGGGTCAGGGTTGATTTAGATTTATTTATCTCTTTACCTTCCATTTAGTATTTTCATGACGATACTGCGTTTTTTGAAAATAAATGTTCAACTAAGCGTAAAGAGAAAAGGATCAAGGGGACTTCCCTGACAATAGATGTATTATGGTGGTGTGCCCACTTGCGTTCATGACTGCATTATTACAAAGAGAAATAGTGAGAAATCAAACTGAAATAAATCCTATTCCTAAACCTACCCTAACTATTAAACGAATCAGGATACTACGTGAAGTCATGCTTCCAATGTAGCCATCGGAGTAACTCCAATCCTGCAATGAAAACAAGATCAAGCATTATTAAAAAGAATGGTAATATATCAACAAATGACAGAAACATATCACGCTTACCTTCATAATCAACATATAAAAACAAAGTAAGAATTATCTTACCATTTCCTCGGATATTCTTGTTGTACGAATCCTCCAGCCATTGCACAATCTTGTCATGATAAGGGTCATAATGGCATAGGCGAGTGTAAGTAGTTTTGAAAAATTTGTCAGGATCACGAGGAAATGGAATAACCATCAACCAAGGCTGAGATGCCCCATACTCCTGACAATTCTCTAAGTGTTCATTAATTCCTTCACATGGAGGATCTAAAAGAAATATGTCACGCCTACTTCCAAGATACTTGGGTAAAAAGAAAGCAATCTCAACTTTGTCTTTATTATGAAATTTTTTTATATATGAATATTCAAGCCATCCTAAGATCCTGTCACAAGAATGAGGATGCAAACCATGACTTTGATGAGACAAATATATCAATGGGAAGCTCCTCATAGGAGGATTCGTGCAATCAATTGGATCGTTGGTTTGAATGTTTCCTTCGATGAGATTGATCATTTCAAAATGTGAAGTATAAACATCAATATTCGAGATAATCAAAGAATGAACATGCAACCTAGAATGTTTGATCTCCATAAGATATAATGCATCGTCCTTTTCAACAATAAACTATGTAAAATCATCTCGCAACATGTCCTTTTCCCATGTGAGTGATGAAAGTGAACAAGCATCAAATCTAAGTTTATCAATGTTAGGTTTGGAATTGATTTCACCAAAATTTAGCATATCGAAAGGACATGATTGTGTTGGAAAAGAGTAGGATGTTGTAGGTAAGATGTCAAGTCCACCAGAATCTAGGAATAGATCAAGATATAAAGAATAAAAGGAATCAGAAATAAGCAGATAAAAAGAATCTCTTGAACTATGATAATCAACAATGGTATTCTCAAGACAATTCTCTTCACTTTCTTTAAAACTCTTACTCTGTTTTGGTGACGAATTCCTCAACATAATATGATCATCTGGATTTGCCTTTTGTGTGACAGATAATTCAAAATTTATGTGACAAGCATCTAGTCTTTCATGTGAACAAAGTGCATTTTGAGGATGAAGGTTTAAGGTTTCTTCTTCTCTGATCAGTTTCATAGGAGTACTAGAACATTCAAGACGATTTCCGTTACTTAAGTGTTCTTCAATGACTGATTTCAAATGTTGATTAGAGCATGAGTCAAAAGAATGAGGATATTCACCTTGAGCCAGAAATGAATCTTCTCCCATACTGTTCAAAGACTGAAAATACAATGATTCAAAGGAAAAACCAATTTGGTTGTCAATAAGGACCTGGACAATAGATTCTACCTCTCTATCTTGTTCAACATTATCGGAAGAATTTTCCTCTTCTTGCGAAGAAGATTGTTCTATCAGTTGAGTGATAGGATTTGCAATTGGTTCTTCATTTGTGATTGAACATGACTGGATGGAAGGGATGGAAACATCGTAGAAGAGATTTAATGCCAATGTCATGTCATCGAGATTAAATTTACAGAGGATATGATAGACTCTTGTCAAAAAGTCTTTTGAAGATGGATCGTCGTTGATTAGCGAAGTATGAAATTCTTCACATAATTTATCAAAATCATAAATTTCAAAATCATCTAGAAACGCATCTACAAATTGAAACCAATAAAAAATGTGACATGTTGGAAAGGATTCAAACCATTGTTTGATTTGACCTCTAAAAGTAAAAGCGAACAGTCTGCATAAAACTCCTAAATCTGAGATGTCATGTTTGATGCATTTGCACCAAAACTTGTTAAGGTGATCTTTAGCAGATATATTGCCTTCACCATCAAAGGTGAGTTTGGACAAGCGAGAGACTGTCTCGTTGGAAACATTGGGTAATGAGAAGTTGAAATCATGTTCCAACATAGTGATTTGGGGAGCCATGGGGGAAATTGAATACATTTAAAATAAAGGCTCTTACAAGGCCATCTTGTCAGTCGGCCCTCCTTCTAGCACCATTTGTTGATGAGTGAAATTGATCGTCCGTCAACTGGAAGAGTGGATCTGGTCCGGGGTTGTCTAAATAACCCAAGTCGTTTGGGATAACCCACCCTGACAGGTTTAGCGGCTCCGTTGGCCGATCTAAGTCCTAGAAAAACAAATGAAAACTAAACTAATAAACTAATCTAAATAAAAATAATAACTAAAACAAACTAATAAACAAATCTAAACTACATATATACAATATATTACCTAAATCATACAACTATAATTCTATAAAAGTTAATGTTTAATTATCAACAGAATCAACTTTAATTACAAATATACAATGTTTGCAAATTACATATTTAAATTAAAACCTGCAAAAATCATTTGTAATCTGTCCTAAGACAGCAAAACCATTGTTTTTTTTATTTTTTATAGTTTTATGAGAAAGAAACTGAATAAAAACTAACTAAACTAAGCAACTAAAATAATAACTCTAACCACAAATCTAAACTATACATATGTCTATCTAAAATACTTATACTATAATAACAAATTAACTATCAAAAAACAAATAACACACTGACCTAAAGAAACGCTCCAGGTTTGTCCTGTATGCAATGATTATCTTAGCTGATTGGAGGGAGGAAACCCGCACCAGATTTTCCACGAGCTTCTCGTAAACTAGAAGCAGTCATGCTCTTCAAATATCAATGGCAGGAAAAACAAGACATAAAAATTTACAGCAATCTTATAATTTACAAATCTTCACATTCAGATAAATCCTTATGCAAAATTTGTACATAACAATTCAATTAATGATAAGATAAACCTGTATTCATTAAACTGAAATGGAGTAATTGTTGTGTTTTTAAATAATAAAAGAGATCAGATATGGATAACACATTAATCAAGTCACATCATCCTGCAATGGATTACGATAGCTAAAGTAGTCTATAATCAACTGCAAACTGATATGAATAAAACTGGAAACAAAAGTTTGATATATTGAAAGCGAAAGTTGTTACAAGACATAAACTTTCATCTCAGTCTGTATTATAAATCCATAGTCTGGTTCTCCCATAGTGAGGATGATTATCCCTCATTACAAAATAACAAGTATTTAAAGACTTCCCACAGGGTAAAACATCCCTATGGGAGTTATCAAAACAGTTTACAAAAATCTGGGATGATATCCCAAGTCTCTATTTCTGACTCAAACTAACAACTTAAAATAAAAACTACATCACACAAATATCTCCTAAACTGCCACAGCATGCCAAATTGATCATTGCAATTCGAATGTACCTGAAAGAGGACAAAAATAGACAAGTTAAGAGGATATTTTATTGATAGAATAGACAAAAATCTAATTTTTAAGACTAGCTACAAAATCTTGCGATTATGTAGCTGGTCTAATTTGAAAACACAATCGATTTCAATCAATCCAAATCCAATAGAAATATATCAAACCAAATCCTTAATTACTAATTTCAAACAAATCAACTCATTCATACCACAACGAATCAAACTTGTATGCAAATTGAAACCAATGAAATCGTGGTTGAATTGATCAACAGGTAACAGGAGATGTGAGATTTGTCAAACAATTATCATTACCAATTCGGGACATACAGAATCGATTGACAGTTGGGGATCCAACGAAATTATCACTTGAACCAATTTCAAAACAAACTATGACCGATTTTAGCCAAGTCTTTCATTCAAATAGAGACAAACTATGTCAATCCGATCTTAACAGAATCGTTTTACGAATCAAATAGATTACATTGTTTTGGTCAAACCAATCTTTAATATTGATGGATTGCATATATGAAAGACCATGCTAATCCTAGCATACAAAATCGTCTCAAAATCAGGACATAAGAAATAATTTCAACTATATTAGAGCCGACATAATCCAACAACAATAGAATCATATGAATCCAAACATAACTGTGTTCTGAGTTTAACAATCGAATCTTTTGTACATGATTCATAATGAGATCATTTTGGTAAAAGTAATAGAAACGGATAGAGCTATTGAAAGAAAATCCAAACAAAATCGAAAACAAATCAAATGTTTTATTCTAATCTGAGAATAATCAAATCGCATTGACCAAATCATAGCTATAATTTGTTTTAGGAAAACGAATCGATGCAAACAAAATCTCTTATGCTAATTCAAATAGAAAAAATGAAATCACTTCTGGTAACTGGAAGTAAACATAATTGTTTTTTTAATCTACTCAAGAAGACAAAACTAATTGATTGTGCTAGTCGAAACCAAATCATCCAAAATTGATGTGGAAAAACCATAGCTGGGCAGTAAGACAATGCTTTGATCATGATAATTTTGAATTGACAAAAGTTGTTGCTGCCTCAACATCTTAAAGAGAACAAAGACTGCTTCATAAATCTTTGGATTGATCAAGGGTTTCAACAGGAGGTTGAGGCACAAGGATAGACGGGAAGAAGGATTTCTGAAGCACAAGTCTGGAGAAGTGATAAGCATTCTGGCAAATGCATACAGACCCAAAATGCACCTTACAGCCACAGAGAGGATCTGAAAAATTGACGTGTAAAACATGAGCTAGATCTCTGTAAAAACTCGATTTCTGAGGAAACTGCCCATCAAGAAGGTAAAGGGGCTAATTTCGGTTCTGGGTTTTCAAGGGTTTGATCTGATTCCAAACCGTTTTCCCAGAATCGCTCACGCAAAATCGTGTCTCTGGAGGCAATTACGGGGGCAGTCTTAAGCAGTCTTCTCTGGAAATAATGAAACCAAAACTGAATCTGAACACCATGGGGGTTAAATTCTCCCTATAGGAGCCAGGAGAGAACAAACAGTGAGCAGGGTGAACGGTGAGGGTTTGGACAAGGTATACGCAGGACCCAAAACTCAGAGATTTCCCCAAAAATCAACAGAGGTAACCCGGTAAGGAGGCATGCATTAATGCCAAAGTGTGCGAGGGTGGTGGAGTTAGCTCAGACCATGAAAAACAGTCATTTCCATAAGTACAACCGACAGTGCATATAACTATTCAAATATTACTGTTGCATATATTAAAAACCATGCTATTCAAACAATTAATGAAACATATGGTAATTCGACCAAACATTTGCGCAAGAAAAGTTTTAGCATAGTTTTAAAACCAAAGTAATGATTCGAAATAACCACCAAGGGTTTGATCAAATCAAATATGTGTTGTATGACATGATTTATAGCAAGGGTCTAACCACAACACCAATGTATTTTCATGAAAACAATGTGTAAAAGAAATCGATCAAAGACTATAGAAATCAAACCAGCAATGCATCAATGATTGAATCACAACCCTTAACAATTCATCACAATCTCATAAAAATGGAAATCATATTAACAACAGAAATTCCAAATGAATAAAGAATCTTGGAGTCTTTCCAATTGTATAACGATAAGTAAATTGGAAACGCAATGAGCATAGAGACAAGAGTGATCATAACAATTATTTATTTGTTAATATGACTTCGAAATCAAAATTTTCACGCTTGCAGTCGTGAAAACAAGAACAAAGGTAAGTGTGCGAATAGCGCGAACATAATGGTGTTATTTTATTCCGAAGATTGTGATGAAAATCAAGGTTCGCAAAAC
>ML799391.1:287828-300553 GCA_009831015.1 Picea engelmannii
TTATTTGTTAATATGACTTCGAAATCAAAATTTTCACGCTTGCAGTCGTGAAAACAAGAACAAAGGTAAGTGTGCGAATAGCGCGAACATAATGGTGTTATTTTATTCCGAAGATTGTGATGAAAATCAAGGTTCGCAAAACACTGGTGTAGGCAATTTGTAACGACAGTATAAAAATGTGAATTGGCTGCCAACACTAGGTGCATAACTTTTACATATTCTGCTTCTGCAAGCCCACTCGAGATAGCATTTATAGCCTTAGCGTTGAAGCTAAATTCTAGTTTG
Organism: Picea engelmannii; assembly: GCA_009831015.1. Classification (NCBI taxonomy): domain Eukaryota; kingdom Viridiplantae; phylum Streptophyta; class Pinopsida; order Pinales; family Pinaceae; genus Picea; species Picea engelmannii. Next base: position 288,114 of record ML799391.1, read on the forward strand.
TCATCCTTATTAGCTATCACTATTGGCTTTACATAACCAGTATCTACCACATCCCAGACATCTGCACCTAAAGCGATGATGTAGGTTCTCATTCTAACTTTCCAGAAGGAAAAGTTTGTTCCATTGAACAGAGGGGCCTTATTAGTTGAATTTCCTTCATGGCTTGACATGTTTAAGCTCTAGGATCTACCCTTAGATAAAAGGGGCCGGCTCTGATACCAATTGTTGGACAACTGAGAGGGGGGGGGGGGGGGNAGTTGTTACCGTGCTTAAACAATTATGGTTCTTTTAAAATCTTTGTAGAGATACTAAATGATGATCACAATAATGCAAGGAAATACACAATGGCACTTTCAGCATCATTCACATATATGAGAAACACAGAGACAGATATTTCACGAGGAAACCCATGTCGGGTAAAAACCTATTTTTCTTTATATGATAAGTAATAGTTACATTCTTTACAGTATCATACATATGAGAACCAACTCATAGTGAGGCTACAACCTCAGTTTTGTAAGCTACAACTTGCTGAGAGCACCAACTCTCTCTTTTCTCTAGCACCCACTAGAAGGAAGCACCAACTCCCTGGTTTCTCTAGCACCAACTAGAAGGAAGCACCAACTCCCTAGTTTCTCTAGCACAAACTAGAAGGAAGCACAAACTCCCTGGTTTCTCTAGCACCAACTCCCTGTGTTCAAGCACCCACTTGAACCTTTGAGGACACCAGTCCTCCCTAGCTCCTCCCAACCACCCTGAAATATAAATCTTTGCTATTGAAACTTATTACAGTGATATGATGTTCAACAATGGCTTACCAAACTCATCACTGTTATGTTGCATTTCATTGCTCTGTCTGCCTCATTGCCTTTCTGCATACATCACTTGCGTTGTTTGTTCTTCCACCTTTTATGCTATGTGCGCCATGTCCATTCACTGCATAGTTCCTCTTCTGTGCTATTCAGATGCTGCACTCTCCTCCTTCTTCACACATGAATCTCCTTCACCAACAACAACCACGACAAACTCCAATAGCAACAACAACACCCTTCTTTTCTCTATACTGTGTATATATAGCTTTTGTGCATCTTGTGTATACAATATTCACCATTCCTCTGCATGCTCATACCATGCCAATCTCCTCCACCTCTCGAGTGCTCTACGTGATCATCATCGTAACTCTTCAGCTTCTCTAGCCGTTTTCCCACGCATTCAACATCACTGGATGTTATGATGACATTCCTCAGGCTCTCTGGCAGTTGAGACTCTTCGTCTTCTCTGTGACAGTCGAGCTCACCTTCTCTGTTTTAGTTACAGGCTTCCATGCTCATACATCTGTCAATCCCTTCTAAGAATAGTCTTCCTTCACTTGGACGAAGCTTGGAGACTCTTCTTCTCCTCTGGCGATCACACAGGGGTCTCTTCGAATTCTCTAGCAGACGCCATCAATGGTTTCTGGTAGTTTCATTGTGTCGTGCATCAGTAGCCCTCCGATCAACACTTCATCTGGTGGTTTAGATTAGAGGATACTTTGCATTGATGTTTAGAGGATACTTGTTCTTAACAGTCACTTTATTCAACTATCTGAAATCAATGCAAAGTCTTAATGTTCCATCCTTTTTATTTACAAACAAGACTGGGGCACCCCAAATTGACACACTTGGGTGTATATACCCCTTCTTCAGAAGTTCTTCAAGATGCATTTGCAACTCCTTCAACTCTGGTGTACTCATTCTATAAGGAGTCTTTGACACTAGAGTTGTTGCAAGCATTAGATTTATAGAGAAATCAATGTCTCTCTTTGGAGGTATTCCTAGTACCTCCTTGAACACATCTTCAAATTCTTCCAAGACTGCATGATCTTCCAAAATTTTCACCTTATCTCTAGGTGTCTCTTCCATATGTGCTGCAAATATTTGACACCCTTTCCTGTAACATTTCTTCAACTGCAATGCTGAAATTTCTCTGATGGTTACTTCCCTGGGAATTCCCTGCACTTTCCTTCGGTTCCCTTCCTCATCCAAGCAAGTAAATGTTTTTTTATGACAGTCTAAGAGAGCATGATGTTGGTCCAACCAATCCATCCCAATTAGATAGTCATAGGAACCTAAAGGAAATATGTTCAAATCTTCTTTGGTGTTCAACCCATTCATGTCCATAAGACATGACTTAACCATATTATTAACTTTTCTTTTGGCTCCTGTAGCCAGTTGCACCAACCAATATTTTCCATGCTTGCTTCTTGGCAAATGCAAAATTTCCACCATCATAGGATCTATATAACTATGACTAGCTCTTGAATCAATTAAAATAGAAATGGTTCAGTTGTTGATCATACCTTCCACTTCAATCATATGTGACTGATACTCTTCTTGCTTGTTTTCCAGGGTTGCATAGATCCTTGGCACATTTATGCCCATGTCCTCCACTATTTCAGCTTGCTATAAATTGTGAACAATCCTCCCTTTTTCACCTCTGTGAGGACAGTCTCTGAACATGTGATCTCCTTTACAACCCCAACATTGAATAGGTGGTTGCCTTAGCCTTTGACCTCCTACCTCAATCATTCTGGGATCTCTAGGAGTGTGTTGTCCCTGTGGATTATTTATGAAGAATGGTGGCTTAGCTCCGTTATTCCTTTGATCCACCTTGAATTTCTTTTTGTCTTCCCAAGATTTTTGTAAAGTTGGCCTTGATTTTTGCTAATCATAAAAGCATTTATCTCACCTTATGGTCTCCTCCAATGTCTTGGGATCATCATACTGTATTTTTTCATTGATGAAGGATGGTAAACCACTCAAATACCTCTGAATCTACATTGTCTCATCCTTGATGAAAGAGACATACTTCAGCAGTTCTAGAAACCTTCTTTCATATTCATCAATGGTCATACTCCCAAACCTGAGTTCAAAGAACTCTTTCATTTTCTTGTCATAATATCTCTTATTCACGTATTTCTTCTCAAAATACTTCTTGAATTCTCTCTAAGTAACACTTTTCTCTTTAATGTGTTGCACCTACACAAGTTGATCCCACAACATGGATGCCTTTCCCTTGATTTGATAGATGGAAATTCTACCTTCTACATGAGAAGAATAATTATACAATTGAAAATACTTTTTCATGCCCATCATCCATGTTTCTGCATCTTCATCCTTTTTGTTCTCACCATCAAATGTAGGAGGTTTAATTTTGTTCATTTCTCCTCGTAGTTCATCCACCCCAGACCTCTCATGATTTCTGACAGGGTATGGACTTGATCTGTTGAGTGATCTATTATTGGAATTCCTCAGGGAGTGGTGTTGATGCCTCCTAACACTTCTTTCTTTTATTTTCTCATCATGAGACCTGTGATTTCCTGACTTGCTTGAGCCACTCTCCTTATCCAATTTATTTTCTATTATGTTCAAGCTCTCCAATAACTTCATGTTGAAGTCATCTTTCTTCTCCTTGGATTTCATAATCCTTTCATTATCATCTTTATGGATTTGGAAATCCTTCTGCAAATTTTTAATGGTCTCTTCCATATTCATGTTCTCATATCTTCCTTCTCCATGTCCATTGGAGTTTGTTCCTTCAATGCCCAAATGTGCATCCATCCCTCTGCTCTCATCTTGTTGAATGTAATTCCTATGTGCCTCTTCCATTCCTATAAAATCTAATATGATCTTGATATGATCTATCTGTTGTTGACTCTGCAAAATGTGCAACCAACAAAACTTTGTCAGGCTAACTGTTTCAACAATTTCTTGAAAAATATGAGCCATTTTGGTTCAATAATATATCAGAATCATTTCTTCTGATTTCCTGAAAAATTGAATGACCAAATTTTTTTTATGGGTGGATATTTAGATTCCATTTTTCAATACCTTTCCAACGCCTTCTCACATGCTTAATTCTGAGTCTGGAGCAGAAAGTTATCATCATTTGAAATTTCCCTAATAATTTTTATGTTCGTTTTTCAACTTAGCGCAACTCTGCGCTGTAAATATCCAATTTTGCATCTACTCCATTGAAATTTTCGTATGAGATCAATTGGGTTTCTGCATAAACATATTATGGACATTCTGTCCAAGTTTCACCTTATTCTGGGTTCTGGGATGTTAGTTACAGCTTGCTGAAGTTCTAGGCCAATTTGTGGTTTTGGTCTGGAATGTTACAGGCACCTTATTTTCCATATTAAACACCTTTAACATGCCCAAAAATTTAAATCATCTCTAGGAATATCTTCTTTGGTTCGATATATTTCCATTGACTTCTCATGTGCCTCAATCCGATTCCAAAGCATAAAGTTATGGCCCTTTGAAGTTAGTTGGGTCATAAAATTTACCCTCCATTGTTTAAGCTGTAACTTTCTCATAAAAGCTCTGTTTGACAAACAATTTACACCATTAGAGAGATCTATCTGAGCTCTTTCATTTGAGCTACAAATACATTTGTGCCTTTGGTACACCTCTGTCTCGTGGTTTTTGATTTGCTAAAAATGCGCTTAAGGCCCTCAAAAACGCACTGCAAAAGTATGACATTCAAATGATATAAAATGTCACAGAAAAACGCTAGTTTTCTGTTCTTATTTGTCTTCCAAACGACTTCGCGTGAAAAATTTCAACCTGTAAAACCATATTTACCATGTGCAGCAACAACACAAGGGAAATCGTGCTTCACACACTTTAAAACCACTGTGTATCACTTCTCTGTCGCACCACTAACTTGCGCGCACAATTTTTGTACCGTGCACTGGTATCCACCGTGCACAGGTTTTTGGTACCGTGCACGGATATTCCGTGTACATTTCACTCAATGCATTGCACCATGACAGAGTTTAGTACACCCCATCATGCACCAATACCTTGCACACACCATTCACTAAATTGTCGTGTGACCACATTTACCCACATTACGTGTGCACCAACAAAATTCCTCTACGGTCTGCCAACACTGCACACACCATGCACTTCATTATTATGAATGTCCACACCACGCACACTTCTTATGCGTATTCACACTATGCAATGCCAAATTTAACGTGTGCACCCACACACCAACATTTTTCTGCACGGTGCCAAAATTTAGCGCGTGCACCAGCATGCCAATATCTTGTCGTGCAGTGTCGAATTTTACCTATCACAAGATTTCCACTGTGCATCATGCATTTTTAGTGCACCCACCTGTGCACATTCACCTTTATGCACATCAAATCCTCGTGAATTTCGCTACAGAAATTGGGGCTTTTTCCTAACTTTTCCCAATTTACCATAGACATTCTGCAACCACGAAATTTGTTCAATTTCACCCTGAAAACACCAATTCAGCCTCTGTAACAAAAAATCGTTGTGGGTTGACATTTCTAGAACGAATTTCCCCAAAATCAATTCATGAATTGAGAATTTTATTTATTAATCTCACTCCAACTGTCATGGCTTCACTGTAACTTCAAATTCGACCAATTCCGGGTCTAAATTTGCTAGAATAGATATTAAATCGGGAATATCTCGTCACTTGGCCGAATTTCTCCATTTTCTCATGAATTTAATAACAAAAATTGGGGATTTTCCCAATTTCGCGTCGTTGCTTCCAAATATTACCATGGACACTCTACAAACTGAAATTTGGCCCATTCGAAATAAATCTTCTGTGAAACTTTTCATCAACTCAACTTGCTCGGCCCATCTAGGATCAGTGTTGAAAACCCTGCTCTGATACCATGTTGTAACATCCCCAACCATCCATGTCAAGTCACGCTACAACAGAGAACTCTCTTGTCCTCTCTGTGGAACATGTTGTAACACACCCAACAACCAACTAAGCTATGCCACATAAATTTTTCTAACTGCATGCAATTAAAACATATGCATACAGAACACTTACGGAAGATTTATATGTAAAACATAAATAGACAAATACATTTCGTAAATGCATGGATTCACACTGAAATAATAGTAACATAGACATGCATCATATACAGGAAATACCCATAAACATATAGACAGTTATAATCATGCATAGGATAAACCCATAAAATTAAACACGTAAATAACAATGCAGCATGTAAATTTATCACACAATTGACACTTATCTTTGTGAGAATATCACCAACTGCGTGCAGACCTTCCATGAGCCTCCCAGCCTTAGACCACACTGTTCATCACTCTCAACAGTGAGTCACCCCCGAGCTAGGACTAAACTCCACCCGGGTAAAGGGATTCCTAACTAGGCTAAAGGCTCATGGACAATAGGAAATAATCTGTCACAGGTGTTCACTCAGCTAACATCCTAAAGTCCCTCATTCCCCACATTCCTATCCCACCCAGGAAGTGTGTCCCTTCTCTACTCAACAGTCCTTCGGTTTCAACACTTCCCTTCTGGGCTTCAACAACAAGCTGGACAGGAAGTCTCAGAGCATTGTAGCTGCAGTTCAACACCTTCATGAAATCAATCCCCATCAATTCTCACCCAAATAATTGCTCATGGTCCTGACAACCTGCTTCTTCAGTCCAACTCCCAAGATAACCAAACAAACCAACGCAAAATGGATATGGATACGAGTTCAGGTATAGTCATGAGATACCAAGGATAGCTCAATGGGTCTAAATACTCATGGATGATTCACTTGATGACTGAATGATGGCAAGAATGATGGAAAAGATGATAGGAAATTAACTAAGTCCCAAAAATATGTATGCATGTCCCCAACTTGACACTTGTCATGTTGGGAGCTACTTTGGCCCACTTGTACCCAACTTTAGAACTTAGGATAAATAATTATCCATACTTTATGATTAAAGAAATATTAATATAATATTCCTTTTTGGCTTAAGCTCCCTAGCTTAGCCCCTTTCCCTAACTAGTGGAGTTTAGTCCCCCATCTCTTTTATCATGGTCGGTCTACGCGTAGCGATGTATTTTATATTAAATATGAGACATATACAAAAATAGGTGCACTGGCCTTTAACATCTAGGCTCTCCAGCCTAATCAAAACATAAGAATCCTAGCTTATAATAACTGGCTCACCAACCTATAAAACATAACATATACGCAAAGGCTTGTTGGCCTCTCAATCGCGTGCACTTAATATGTTGCTCACGATGTCCTAGAATGTGCACACTTCATCATTGCACTGTGCAGTACATGCGCGCACTATGCCATGAAATGTGTATACAAAATTATATCAAAATAGCTCTCCAGCTTAAGTACATTTTCATCTATATTACAATTGGGCACGGCCCAGGGATATTACAATGAGGGATAATAGTTTTTGATGGTTTTCTTGGAAACCTATTGATATCCGAACTTGGGTTAGCCCAAGATCAAGTGAGAGAAACCACCAACATTGGACACTAGTGGTTCATCAAGCAATGCATTGTCCAACTTCTAGAATTGAGCACTTACATGGTGATATGTAAGGTATTAGTTGGATATTTATGGAAAATGCCTAGGAAATCACAGCATTCGAGTATCTAGTGGCCTCTAGAAGATCTAGAATCCTTTCCCAATCATCCTCCAAGAGATATATAACAAAGGAAAGCCTTGGACAAGATAAAAAATAATGGAATGGTAATGTTATGTTTCTTAACTATAGAGGTGTCCATCAACAAAACCAAGAGTCAATGATCCTAGCCCGACCAAGGAGATGCTAGGATAGGAAAGGAGCAATGAGACTAAAGGAGCTTGAATCATCACTCGAGGTATGTCTTAATGCAATCTTCTTGTGTTCCATTAATAGATCATTTGGTTTCCCCCTTCAATGTTTGTATTTGATGCATGAATATTCAGATCTAATCTTGTAGAATATAGACTAGGGTAGATCCAAGATAGATCGAAGATTCTAACAATGGGAAGAAGTGCAGAATGGTATTTGTTGGGCTCTAGTTTTATCATATTTTACACCATACAAATACACTTATCATTACACCTTCTCCCCACATTTTGTCACTAATATATCCCTAATTACACCATAAACTTCCATTATCTCGTGTTATTCATCATATGTGATTAATATATAATTTTCCATATTTTTAGTGATTAAAAGGATGATTATACAATAGTTTTGTTGATGATGGTTTAATCCTATGTTTCTGTTGATACTGAGAGGGGGGTGAATCAGTATCAAGTACAATTTAAAACCTTTTTCAACTTATACTTAAACCATTCAACTATATCCAATGAGAAATGAACAATAGTATAAGAGTTACACCAATACACCACAATACACCATGCACAATATATGAGAAATAATCAATAGTTATTGTTCAAGGGAAGTAATGACTTCCAAAGGTAGCTACAGCTTCCAAATGTAAAGGGAGGGATGAACCTCCAAGAGGAATATACAATACTCCAATGTCAAGAGAGGATTTAACTCTCCATCCTGGCCCCTTCCTTCCATCCAAAAACAAGTTATAGAGAAAATGGTAGACTTTGTTCAATTTTGGTTTATTCAGGAGACCGAACTTGCACAGAATGCCCCGCGCTCAATATTTAACATTAGATTCTAAAACTCGCAGAAACGAAACTAACATTCGTACTCTTTCCAATTAAATTTGTCCCACTTCATTTGGATTCTCTATGAAGAAGTTATGACTTTTTTACTCGGAACACTTGTTTATTGACTATCTTCAGGACTAGTCAAAAACCCTATCTTCCACAGAGTGTGTTGGGCTCTAAAGATGTCCTAAAAACAACCTCTATGGATCAACCAAAGGTAGGTGCTGGCACAAGCATTTTACTTGTCGCCTACGTAGGTTCTTACCTTCTGTTTTCAATACCCAGCCTCCAGAGATGCAACACCTGTAAAGGAATAGCAATCGTAAAGGGAATGATAGTTGTTATATTCAAAGGAACAACATGACTTGCAAAAGGAACAACAATCGTTACATTGGGATGAACTAATGTTGAATTAAATGCATTTTAGTATTTGCCTAGCTTATCTAATTTGTCAACCTGGGGATCGTAAACTGACGAAGCACACACAAAGTATATGCAAGATTGAAGTGAGACTAATCTAATCTAATGTTTAAGCTACGACTGAAATAGAATCATTAATCTAACACATGAATGGAATTGAATCATTAATCTAGTTGTGTAAATGAAATTACTCTAAGAATGGGAAATTGCGTAAAGGAAGTTAATCTAGAAATGGAGAACTACATGAAGGAAAAGTAGATACAACAAGTGAAGAGTTAAATGGAACATCAACACATGAGAGCACTCATCAATGAAGCAATCTTACATTCAATAATCAAATAAATCTTCATAAAAGAATAATGAAAGCATGAAAACCAAAACCATGAATCAAAGCTAAGAATCCCTTTCTCTTTCGAATCCTAATGACTACCATTAATGACTACTCTAATTCTAATTACATCTTAATTAAATAATCTAATTCCTCTTCTACTTGAATAATCTAATTGAATTCTCATGAAGAGAGAGCACTCTCTTTTATACATGAGAGCCTTGAAGATAAGATAACCATCTCATTATTACAGATCCACTATTCTCTCAACCTATTTTCCATTATTAGAAAATATAATCCCTTCAAATCCTCACACATATCTCTCATATATGTTGGATGAGATATTCCAACCAAATCTCCATGATCTTCTCCTTGGAATGAGATTGCATTATCTCCTCAAATCTTGAAATGGTGGAGGAAGTATTCTAGAAGTCCTTTTAATTAATCCTTCACATATTCCTACACATTACAAAGCTCACACATATTTGAGATATATATGAAAACATGTTGATTTTCTAACATTTAATCACAAATTCCTTTTAAATACTAAAATGAATAAACTGGAGAACAATAAGGTGAAACCCAAGTATATTTATGGAAATGATATCATGAAAGGTTAATGGGGCGATGAAATGTGAAGAAGGATGAAGGGAAAGGTGGATGAGAATAGGATATTTCTGAGCCCCAACATACCCCCCAACTTAACTTGTTGCATGTCCTCATGCAACCATGCATAGATCTTCTTAAGAAATTTTGGCATCTGAATGTTGGCTTTGAGTGATGATAATAAATGTTTCCAGGATGGGTTTTACATAAGTAACAGCTGACATTTTCTTATGGTTGGTTCTTGTGTGACAACCATGAATTATAAAGACTGTTGGTTCTTGTGTTAACAACATTCATTTCGTTACTTGTTCTCTTGTTGTTATGATAATAATTTGCCCATATTTTTACTGGAAAATGTATGCTATCAATGTGCATAAGGAAAAAATCACTGAGTATAAGAAAGCCTTTTTTTTGTTTTTGTATATGTGTGAATCATGCCAATATGTAGATCAGTTCTTATGAAGTAAAGTGCAACAGAGTATCATTGGAAAAGAAATGTTCATAACTGGTAAATGAGATGAAAAATGGAATGATGGTAGTGGAAAAGTGGAGTGATGATAGTGAATAATGTCCCCTGCCCCCCAAGTGAACTTGTTGCATGTCCTCATGCAATGTGGCAGAAGTTGTAGAAGTGAAAGAGGAAAGGGAACTAAATGAGGGAGTTTTCCAAATTATTCATTGCTAGCAGTTGAGGAATTACATGATTAAAGTTTAGAAAATAACATACCTCCACTTACTCAAAATGTTGATGAACTATGCAATAGGAATATGGTTGATTCAGCTACTAGATCATGGAATATGTCACTGTTGTAGGATCATATGGAAAGTGACTGCTACGGTAGCTGCAACTGCTATCTGTTGGATCAGAGAATGTGAAGTGGAGGAAGATGAATTGTTGTTGAATAAATCATGGAAAAGAGAATGTGTAAAAGTGGAACTGTGGGAGTCTCATATGGCTGAAGTCATGCTACTGTAACTGTTGATAAAGTCATGAAAAGTGTATGGTCTTCACCTGCTGCTAAACTTGATGGTACAATTCTAATCATGCGAATGAATGTGTTGATGTCGAGCATGAAAAGAAGTCATTGGATTACCGACCAATGATGAATGCCATTAACCAATGTGAGACAACTCACCATTGATGTCAATGAGTGCCAAGGTACCTGAGTACATCTGGCGAAGTGCGAATGAATGAGTTGATGTCAAGCCACTTGCAAGATTTGACGATCAAGGGACATTGATGGATTCCCATTATTGTTAGCGAGAGAACTTGCCATTAAGGCATGCAAGCCTCTAGGTACTCAAAAATGGACTCTAGTCTATATCCCAGATAAGGTGTTGAGGTCGATGGGGAAAGACTTATTGAAAGGTGGGCCTTAAGGAATCCCACATCAGTCAAGATGAGTTCGGATAAAAAGATTGGTAGGACTATAAATGAAAAGATCTCAGTAGTAACAGTGTGTATGGCAAGGCAATTTAGTCAGGGAAAGGGAGTTGGATAGTTTTATTGACAAGGAAAACTGAACTGGAAAAAGATAAATAGATGTATGCAACTCAGAAAGATAGACATGTGCGAAGTCATGAAGGATAATTAAATGGAAGATGGGATTCAACACAGAGATGAACAAGCTGCTTTGAAGGAGAAATGTGTGGAAGGCATTCATGGCGCAAATGGTTTTATGAATGGGGTTATGTGTAACTGCAAACGCCATGATGTGTAAGACAGGAATCAGCTCCTTCAAGCAGTCAATAAGACATGTTTCTTTTTGAAAAGTTTTTTGATCTTTGAAAATCACTTTAGCAGCAAGATGTGATCAACTGCGCTCCTGAAAAAAAACTTAGTACAAATCCTGCATGAAAACGTGTGAGAAGTTCGAAAAAGAAAACATAACATGCATGAAGAAATATGAATGCGGCAAAGGAAAAATAAAATGCATGTTTGTACCTGTTGCCTACGCGCTTGGGTTCATTATTGACTGCTTTGAGTGACTCAAGAAAACAAATTAACGTTAAGCGTAAAAACATATTCTGATTATCGTTTTTAGGAAATAGATGTCCATTTGCAATTTTTGACAATGTTTTTTATTTTTATACTTTTGATTTTTATAATGTTTTTGTGTGTTTTCAGGGTTTTATAATTTTTATTGTTGTTTTTTTTTTTTTTCTTTTTGTATTATTTTAGTAACTAAAAAAAAACAAATTACGCTAATGTTACACATTATTTTCGTCATCCCTGTGATCGTTAATGATGTAAACCTATATGTTGCCTTCAGAAGGGTCAGTGGCCTGAGTTCCTAAAGAGAGAAGGGAGAAGAACTTCTCCTGAGAAAAGAAATTGTTTTTTTCTATGTAAAAACCTTATAAAAAGGGAAGTTTGCAGGTTGCTATATAGGCAGGGTGCGAGAATGACCCATTCTCGCAGGTTGCACTATAGCCAGGGTGCGAGGTGTTCACAGGTTTGTCTATAGCTAGGGTGCGAACATTCCAGCACGTGGGAAAAATGAGCATTTTCTCGAATCTTCTAGAAGGAGAAGCTTCTATGGTGAGGTGGCATCCGAATGGTTTGGATCTTACTCTCTTTCATGATTTAGTGGGATCATCCTA